>SJYQ01001691.1:831560-877833 GCA_006410935.1 Redunca redunca
TATATCACATTTAGCTTTATATTAATGAATCTTATTTACAAAAATTGTATAGAAAAGAATATATAGGACAAGTGAGTGCTGTCAATTATAATAAAGTTTTTTAGCTGTGACAGAATGAAGAAAGTTAATTTGGAAAAATAATGAGGACAGTCTAATATTATTTTCTTCCATGTTGTTATCTTAGAAAAGCAAAGCATTTTAGAATGTAATCTTATAGCAGAATCCAAACTGTCACCAAAAGCACTCAATAAATTTTAATTATTCCTTTCTGATTTGTGTGGTTACATGGTTATTCTTCTAGTTTCACCAGTGTTATTTATCTAATGATTTTTAATTAATTAGTACCCATTTAAAATGAGATTGTAACTATTCTGAAGCAACAATTTTTACATGGCCAGAACACAAAATCCATCTCAAGCTGACTTAAAATTATATGCAAAATCCTAAGCTTTTATTTTCCTGTGGCCTCTCAAAGACATTTAAAGGACTCTGATTTTTTGGGAGGACATTTTTATTTATTTTTTAAATTAATTAATTTAATTGGAGGATGATTACTTTACTATATTGTGATTGTTTTTGCCTTACATTGACATGAATCACAAACATCATGGGATATTTGTGAACAAGTGGTAAAATAGAATTTCTACAAAGGCAATAATAACCAATTAGTAAGTCTTAATGTTTCAGAAATTGGTGCTAAATTAGTTCATCTATTCTTTTGAATAAATTGAGAACTTAGGAGAAAGTAAAAGTGAAAAATGTTATAAAAATCCCTTGCTTTACCAGTGGTTGTCCATGAGAGAAGCATTTTCCCATTTTTCATGAGAAAGCATTCACTTTAGCTCTTAGAAAAGAATTATAAGACTAGGGGTATCAGCTGTCTCACTGGGCTTTCCAGGAGAAGCTGTGTCTGGGAAACCTCTTGGGTAAAATTCAAAGGCCTGAACATAAGCGGGTTGGCTACTAGAATGTGGTTTCCTGTGTTTTTAAGGGTGCAGTGGTAGGGATGATATATTGTTATAGGGGAGTGAGTGGGTTTAAGAATCTAGGGCACTTAAAATTTAGAAGGCTAGGTAAGGTTGAAGTCTAGGCTTTGTTATCTCACAAATATAATCTAGAGCAGTTTACTAAATCTCTCTGAGCTTGTTTCATCTTTTCTAAAATTCACACATGCTAATTCAGGCAACTGAAGTATGAGATATACTGGAATCCAGGTACCCAGGACTGGGAATATGTTTTGGTTATTTATTTCTGCATTACAAATCACTGCAAACTTATTGTCCTACAATAAGATGATTCACTTTTCATGATTTTGTGGGTTGACTGAGTGAGTTTACTGCTGATCTAACCTAGATGATTCATTGCCTCTAGGTCTGGAATTGTCTCGGAGCAGGACTCAGTGGGCTGTCAGACAAGGTGACTCAGTTTTCCTCCACTGGGCCTCCCCATGGAGCTAGTTAGGGCTTTCTCATTGCCTCCTGATTTCAAGCAATGTTCCAATAGGGGAGATTTGAGGAATGTGAGAATAAATGGTACAGGGCTCCTAAAAGATGTTGGAAGTCCTGCTGTGTCCCTTCTACCATGGTTTATAGACAAAGCAAGTCACAGGCTAGGCCACAGTCAAGGGGAGAAAAAGTCAGACCCACCACTGGATGACAGGAGTGGTGAAATCACTATGCAGAGGGTATATGATATGAAAGATATTATAATCATATTTGGAAATAGTCTACTAAAGGAGGGAAATTCTAAAGCTGGGACTTGGGCATAGGGTGGTGCTGAAATACACAGATTGGTGATAGTAACCTCCTCTGCAAAGGATACCAGCAATTCAAGCTGCAGTATCCAAAGTCCATGCTCATGCAGAATTTAATGACTCTTGCTTAAGAGCATGGATTATAGAAGCAAAACAATTTGAGGGTTAAAATCTAGCTTACAGTTGTTACCTGTTGTTTTTCAGTGGCTAAGTCGTGTCTGACTCTTTGTGATCCCATGCACTTCAGCATGTAAGGCTTTCCTGTCCTTTAATACCTTCTGGAGTTTGCTCAAAGACATGTCCATTGATTGAGTCATTGATGCCATCCAACCACCTCATCTTCTGTTGTCCCCTCCTCCTCCTTCCTTCGATCTTGTCCAGCATCAGAGTCTTTTCAAATGAGTCAGCTCTTCACATCAACTGGCCAAACTATTGGAGTTTCAGCTTCAGCACTGGTCTTTTCAATGAATATTCAGGACTGATTTCCTTTAGGACTGACTGGTTTGATCTCCTTACAGTCCAAGGGACGCTCAAGAGTCTTCTCAACACCACAGTTCAAAAGCATCAATTCTTCGGTGCTCAGCTTTCTTTATGTTGGACCATACATGACTACTGGAAAAACCATAGTTTTGACTAGACGGACCTTTGTTGGCAAAGTAATGTCTCTGCTTTTTAGTATGCTGTCTAGGTTTGTCATTGCTTTTCTTCCAAGGAGCAAGTGTCTTTTAATTTCATTGCAGTCACCATCCGCAGTGATTTTGGAGTCCAAGAAAATAAAAAATCTGTCACTGAACTGCTACTATCATCGTTACCATTCTTAGTGACATTGCTTCCAGTGACAGTCTCAGTTTCCTATTTGATTAAGCTCATCTGTGCCTCAATATCCCTGTCTATAAAATGAAGAGAATAATATATTCTAGCCCATGGAGTTATTTTAAAGACTGAATAATTACTGTGTGGAAACAGCATTACTAGAGTTTTATTTCAAACCAATGTTCATTGGTTCAGGAACTAAACTCAGTCTGGGTCTGTAAGTAAAGACCTGAATGGATTCGGCCCTGGAAACCAGGAAGAGAAAGATAAATGTAGGGGCTGTAACACAATGTTGACTCTTTATCTCACTTAATGGTTATGATTTTAAAATTTAACAGTGTATATAAAAGAACTTTGTAAATTACTATAATCAAGCACATTTCCAGAGGCAAATAATTTTTAAAAAATGTACTTGCCAAATTTTCAAACTAAACATCTGGGGATAGAATCCACGATATTATATGTGAAGGCTGAGGTCCCTGACAGGCAGTCTAAGGCAGGTGGGAGAGCTGAAGCTGCAACAGTGTAAGGACAGAGTTCGGGATTTAAGCAGTTATGAAGGAAAAGGTGATGAATGTATTGGGATAAGAAGATCAGAGCCTGAATGCATGGGCGGATCTCTCACCCATGTGTGCAGTGGAAATACAAGTGCAAATCCCATGATGAGGTTGATAATCCCTCTGCCCCGCTTTTAAGTAGTTTTTCTGATGTGGATGGATGAAGGCTCACAGGTGTGTGCTGAGCCCCAGAATAAATTCTGCAGGTGCTGGTGATTGCAGTAAAGGTCTAGGTCCCTTTAGAGAGTCCTCACTGTCTGAACAAATGAAACGATTTTAAATGTTTCTTGCTATGGGGAAATTTATAAAAAGATGGCATGATTTCATGCTCCTCTGGATAGCTTTTTAGCAGAGACCTGGGCCAAGACAATTATTCTCCAAGAATCCACTAAATTTTTATAATGGAAACAAATTTCTTTCTTAATATAAGTAACAATTCTATTTTAAATTTATGATATGAGAGTGGAGGTTTTTAATCACCTTGTGTATGCTTTACCATTGGGGCTTTCTGTGTAGGCTTTCTGGCAAGGATGTCATTGATGTATTATTTTAAAATAGGAAGGTTTTAGAAGAGACATTTTGTTCATTATATCTATAGTTTTATATTGTATTTAGAATTAGTCAAGAGTATGGTGCCAGATTACTTATTCCATAAGAAAACATAAAGTTATTTAAGAAAAGGAGTTTATGTTAAGGTGAAACTACTAAACAGTTGAGACTGTATCCAAAAGACTAATTTTCCTCATTTGCTGATCTCTGCTTCTTCTTACCTCAAGTACCAAGAGAATGATTCCTCTAAACTAATCACTACTAGCTAAACTCAAGTAATATTCTAGAAATGAATTAAGATAAAAAGTTAACCAGTTCCATGATTCTTTCCCCCCAAAGTGCCATTAAGTCAGATAAGATCAGTTCCAGTTTTGGAATTTTGCCATATGTTCAGTCATCTTTATAACTGCAATATTTACAATGAAGTTGTCCCAAAAGTAAATTTTTTTCCCATAATTTTCCAACTTTATGCAGCATCTCTAGGGGAATAAGACGTTTAACTCCGGAAGGCACTAAAAAAGATACAGAAATGCAAAAACCACAGACTAGTAGGCAAGAAGCAGAAGTTAGTTAATGAGTTGACAAGACTGAACAGGGTGTGAGTTCAGAGGGATTCTGAAAGGAATCATTGAACTTTAGTAAAATGATGAAAAGGCATCTTGACAGAAAAAAAGTTCATGAACCATTCTTCTGAGCTATACAATAGAGTAAGCCTGTGAAACATTCTTTTTTTTTTCCTAGAAAAAACCCTGTTACATTGCCACTGAATTAAAAATTATATTTTCCCATCAGAATATTATTGACCTAAAACAAGAGTATTCCTCGCTTATGCCCCAATGTTAAATTAAAACAAGTTTAAATTATGGAAAAGTTATTTTTCAAATTTTATGACATCCTGTGAAAAATAGTAAGCTATTTAAATGCTGAATTTCAAATCAGAACAGCTTTAACAAGATTTGTGTCTCCTGTAAACCACACTGCAATCAATAGAAAAACAAATTAATAAAGGTTAAGCCCTGTACCTTATTCCTTTAGAAGCATATAATTCAAATACTTTATCAACTTTTAAGAAAATGTTTTCAAAAACAAAACCCTTTCTGGCATTATGGTGTGCAATCAAGATAAAACGTAGTCATGGTATGTCTCTATACCAGGTCAAAATTATATCATATTGAAACAAATGGTTTCTCTTGGCTTAGTTGTTGCTGTTTAGTTGCCAAGTCATGTCTGACTCTTGCAATTCCATAGACTGTAGCTCACCAGGCTTCTCTGTCCATGGGATTTCCCAGGCAAGAATATTGGAGTGGGTCTCCGGGGGATCTTCCCAACCCAGAGATAGAACCTGTGTTTCCTGCATTGGCAGGCGGACTCTTTACCACTGAGCCACCAAAGAAGCCTCTCTCTTGGTTTAATGTATTTAGCAAGCACTCTGTCCTGACTGTGTGCCAGGCACTGTTTTTAAAGCAGTGCTAATATAACTCATTGAATTCTCATAATATCCCTATAAAAACAAAATCATTGTTACCTCCATTCTACAGATTAATAAACTGAAGCATAGAAAGTTTGAGCAATTGCTGGAATTCATGCAGCTCCAAGTAGCAGAACAAGTATAGGAATTCTGGTAGTTTGGCTTTGGAGTCTGTGCTCTATACACATGATGCAGCTACTCATACAAAATATGCCTTAATAGATAATACAACCTGAAAATGTCATTGATTAGGTAGGAGTTCCAAGTGCTAGAGGAAATCCAAACTACTCACTCCTATTTTCATTTCTAGCTGTATTTTTTATGGTCACTTTAACCTCTGAATTTCTGACTTCAACTCATCTTGCCCCCAGGTGGTTTCCTTCTATATACCTGTATTGGATGATGACTCACTCGTTATTTTACTACCTTGGGTTAAACCTATTGGAGAAGGAAATGGCAACCCACTCCATTGTTCTTGCCTGGAGAGTCCCAAGGACGGGGGAGCCTGGTGGGCTGTCGTCTATGGTGTTGCACAGAGTCGGACACAACTGAAGCGACTTAGCAGCAGCAGCAGGCTAAACCTAAGGGTTATTCCAAGCTCAGTGTCTATATCTAATTAGTTATTAGTAAGTTATTAAATTGAAATCTTGATAAATATTCTCAAAACTAACCCCTCTATGGCTTTGCCACTTTTAAGGCTTTTTTTTTTAATCTTATGATGAGACACATTGTGACCTAAATGTGTTTTTAAATTTCTTCCACTGTAGCCATCCTTCACTTTATTGCTAATGTGATCTTTAAAAAAATGTTTATTTGATCATGTTTCTTTTCAATTTAAAGAACTTCACTCCTTCCCTCTAGCTTTGGTATAAATATAAGGCCCTTTTTGATCTGACTTCTTTCTTACCTCCTACTACTGCCCTAATCATACTTATGGATGATGTATCAAATACCTAGCACCATGCAGTTTTTAACCTCCTGTCTTTGCATCTACTATTCTTTTCTTGGGCCAAACTGCTCACCACTTGTCCTCTTGACAAACTCATGAATGACCAATAAATGTCTATCTGATGTGTCCAGCAAGCCTGCTGTACCTGGAAGACTTAGTTACACATTGATACTGATACAGCCTTCTGTTGCATTTACCCCAACTCTAATTATTGGGTTGGCTTGAAGCTTCTTTCAGGTTTTTCCCTATATATATATATATATTTTACATTTTGATTTAGACTCTTGTCTTCTTCGTAAAAGTGAAAGTTACTCAGTCATGTCCAGCTCTTTGTGACCCCATGGACCATACAGTCCATGGAATTCTCCAGGCCAGAATACTGGAGTGGGTAGCCTTTCCCTTCTCCAGGGGGTCTTCTCAACCCAGGGATCGAACCCAGGTCTCCTGCATTGCAGGTGGATTCTTTACCAGCTGAGCCACAAGTAAAGTCCAAGAATACTGGTGTGGGTAGCCTATCTGTGCTCCAGCAGATCTTCCTGACCCAGAAATTGAACTGGGGTCTCCTGCATTGCAGGCAGATTCTTTACTAACTGAGCTATCAAGGAAGTCTTATTTTCTTAAGGGGACAGCCAATTAACAGCAGGCCAGTAAATGTCAGTGCAGTAAATTTGTTGTTCATCTCTCTTCTAGCTTACTCTGAAAGTTTGTATGCTATCAGAAGAGGTAGAAATTTGAGAAATAGTGCATTCTAACACACAATGATGGTTAAAGGGGAAAGATGGTGGGAAAATGGGTTACAAAATTAGAGAAGAATGTTTTTCTTTTTTTTTTTTAAAGATGAAGGAGGAATCAGTCTTTATTTGAGCTGAAGCCATTTTCTCTTCTTATTTTCAGGATTTTACTTTCAATACATTAATATCTGATTCATTAATGTTCTACCTGGGGCTATCTTGACTTGACATTCTACTATGGAATGTCATTTGGTATATACATTTACACCCTTTTGTGTTCCCAATAGTTAAGCCTAGCAGTGTCAACAGTAATTCAGTTGGGTCTCTTTCATCAGAAATTTCAGAGATGGCTTTGATTGCCCCTCAAATTTTAACTGTGCTCTTCTGCATTTTACTATTTGTCACCCAGAAAAGTTCCTATTGTCTGGCAGATAGAATTAATTTTGTACATTTAACATGTTAAAGAAAAAAAAAAGGTGAAACTAGAGATATATAGACCTTCTCTAAGAGGTATTTATGTTTTCCTTAAAGACTATTTTTTTTTAATTGGCCAATGACTATCATGTTTTCATAACTAAATCCTTACAGCTGGGTCTAGCCAAGAAATGGCTTTAACTTTGTTGAGCAAAATGCTGTGATTACAAATATATAGGCAATTTGTAGATTATCCTATGATTTATCATACAAATGCTTAACTGTATTTCATAGATTTCAAAGCTGGATTTGGGGTGAGGTTTAAGAATGTTCGTGTTGTGAATCTGAATCATAATGTATTTCTTAGAGTTTAGGAATATCATATCTAAACTATTGGTTGAAATAGTGTAAGAAAGCTTGATTACATTAAGTTTAGGCAACAGGTTGTTTTATTTCAGTCTTGTGACTCCCATTAACATGTTTCAAGGAGTTTTAGGAAAAGAAAGGGGAGAGAAATTCCCCCAAATGGAAGAAATTATTTTCTTAATAATTATGTTCTATATACTTTTATTTGCTTGAGTTATTAACATTTGTTTAACATTTACCCTGATTGCTTAGATACAATTAATGATGATTATTTTATTTTAATATTTTCTCTTTCATTTATCTATTATTGCATAAAAATCATGCCAACAATCAGTGACTTAAACTACAATCATTCCTTTCTCTCATAAACCTTCAATCTGTTCAGTGTACAGTAGGACAGATAATCTCTGATCTACAACCTCTGGAATGACTACAATACCTACAGTGGAGTTGAGCAAGCAGCCCTCCCTCTCTTTATAGTTATAATTTCTGAAGTATATTTCCTTCTGTGTTTGTCCACAATGGTGGTTTCAAGATAGTCAGACTTCCTGCAATGCAGTTCAGGGGCTTTGTGAATGAATATTCCTAGAAAGCAAGATAGTTTTTGACTTTATCTCAAAAAGCTTGCAACTATGTAATACCCTCTACTGATCTAAAGTACAACTAGGGTGGCCTTGGCAATATGACTGGACTACCAGGCACTTTTGAAGCTGCTATATCTGTAGAGGTACTGGAGCCAGTGTGCTTGTGCATCAGCCCTTTAAGTGTGAAGTCTTAGTTTCCTTTGACCCTCAAGCTCTCCCAGATAAAAGCCTTGCTGGCTTTCAAAACCAGATGGTATGGGGATGACTTTTCTTGGTGCTATTACCCAGGGCGGGAGTGCCAAATGCGTGGCTGAGACCTCTCACTCCTTAGGAAACACCTCTTAGGAAAGATAGTGCCCTGCCTATGAGTCACTGTGGTGGGGGTATGGGTCTTGAATAGATTGCACCTCTATCCCTTCTACTTGTTTCGATGTCTTTTTTTCTTTATATTTTTAATTGCAGAAGTTCTGTTTTGCTAATTGTTGGGTCTTTTTCAGAGATTTTTTTTTTTTTCTATATGTAGTTGTGTTTTAGATTTGTCCATGGGAGTAGGCCTTGGAAGAAAACTTATTACCAACCTAGACAGCATATCGAAAAGCAGAGACGTTACTTTGCCAGCAAAGGTCTGTCTAGTCAAAGCTATGGTTTTTCCAGTGGTCATGTACGGATGTGAGAGTTGGACTGTGAAGAAAGCTGAGCACCGAAGAATCGACACTTTTGAACTGTGGTGTTGGAGAGGACTTTTAAGAGTCCATTGGACTGCAAGGAGATCCAACCAGTCCATTCTAAAGGAAATCAGCGCTGGGTGTTCTTTGGAAGGAATGATGCTAAAGCCGAAAACCCAGTACTTTGGCCACCTCATATAAAGAGTTGACTCATTGAAAAAGACTTTGATGCTGGGAGGGATTGGGGGCAAGAGGAGAAGGGGACAACAGAGGATGAGATGGCTGGATGGCATCACGAACTCGATGGGCGTGAGTCTGAGTGAACTCTGAGAGATGGTGATGGACAGGGAGGCCTGGCATGCTGCGATTCATGGGGTCGCAAAGAGTCAGACACGACTGAATGACTGGACTGAACTGAACTGATGGGAGTAGTAAGCTTAGTATCTTGCTGCTCTACCATATTGATTCCATCCTTGGATACATTTTTTTTTTTAATTCATTCATCCACTAGTTGAAGAACATGTGCATATTTTCCAGATATTGGTGATTGTGAAATACATTTCTGAAAGAGTGTTACTGTAACACATATCTAGAAAAATGGAAGCTGCTTTAGAACTGGATGATGGGTAGAGATGGGAGAAGTTGAAGGTGCATGGTAGAAATAGCCAAGATTGTCTTGAAGAGAATAGTAGTAGAAATATGGATGTTAAAGGTGATTCTAATGACAGCTTAAAAAGGAAAAATGAGCTATGGAGAAAACCTTCAGTTCAGTTCAGTTCAGTTCAGTCGCTCAGTCATTTCTGACTCTTTGTGACCCCATGAATTGCAGCACGCCAGGCCTCCCTGTCCATCACCATCTCCCGAGTTCACTCAGACTCATGTCCATCGAGTCAGTGATGCCATCCAGCCATCTCATCCTCTGTCGTCCCTTTCTCCTCCTGCCCCCAATCCCTCCCAGCATCAGAGTCTTTTCCAATGAATCAACTCTTCGCATCAGGTGGCCAAAGTATTGGAGTTTTAGGTTTAGCATCATTCTTTCCAAAGAAATCCCAGGGTTGATCTCCTTCAGAATGGACTGGTTGGATCTCCTTGCAGTCCAAGGGACTCTCAAGAGTCTTCTCCAACACCACAGTTCAAACGCATCAATTCTTTGGTGCTCAGCCTTCTTCACAGTCCAACTCTCACATCCATACATGACTACTGGAAAAACCATAGCCTTGACTAGACGGACCTTAGTTGGCAAAGTAATGTCTCTGCTTTTGAATATGCTATCCACATTGGTCATAACTTTCCTTCCAAGGAGTAAGAGTCTTTTAATTTCATGGCTGCAGTCACCATCTGCAGTGATTTTGGAGCCCCCCAAAAATAAAGTCTGAGACTGTTTCCACTGTTTCCCCATCTATTTCTCATGAAGTGATGGGACAGAAGGCCATGATCTTTGTTTTCTGAATGTTGAGCTTTAAGCCAAACTTTTTCACTCTTCTTTCACTTTCATCAAGAGGCTTTTTAGTACCTCTTCACTTTCTGCCATAAGGGTGGTGTCATCTGCATATCTGAGGTTATTGAGATTTCTCCCGGCAATCTTGATACCAGCTTGTGTTTCTTCTAGTCCAGCGTTTCTCATGATGTACTCTGCATATAAGTTAAATAAGCAGGATGACAATATACAGCCTTGACGTACTCCTTTTCCTATTTGGAACCAGTCTGTTGTTCCATGTCCAGTTCCAACTGTTGCTTCCTGACCTGCCTACAGGTTTCTCAAGAGGCAGGTCAGATGGTCTGGTATTCCCATCTCTTTCAGAAGTTTCCACAGTTTATTGTGATCCACACAGTCAAAGGCTTTGGCATAGTCAATAAAGCAGAAGTAGATATTTTTCTGGAACTCTCTTACTTTTTCCATGATCCAGCAGATGTTGGCAATTTGATCTCTGGTTCCTCTGCCTTTTCTAAAACCAGCTTGAACATCAGGGATTTCACGGTTCACGTGTTGCTGAAGCCTGGCTTGGAGAATTTTGAGCATTACTTTACCAGCTTGTGAGATGAGTGCAATTGTGCAGTAGTTTGAGCATTCTTTTTGCATTGCCTTTCTTTGGGATTGGAATGAAAACTAACCTTTTCCAGTCCTGTGGCCACTGCTGAGTTTTCCAAATTTGCTGGCATATTGAGTGCAGCACTTTCACAGCATCATCTTTCATGATTTGAAACAGCTCTACTGGAATTCCATCACCTCCACCAGCTTTGTTCGTAATGATGCTTTCTAAGGCCCACTTGACTTCACATTCCAGGAGGTCTGGCTCTAGATGAGTGACCACACCATCATGATTATCTGGGTCGTGAAGATCTTTTTTGTATAGTTCTTCTGTTGTTCTTGCCACCTCTTCTCAATATCTTCTGCTTCTGTTAGGTCCATACCATTTCTGTCTTTTATTGAGCCCATCTTTGCATGGAGAAAACCTTAAAACTTTATTATTTCTATATCATCAGCAATGGAATTTTGTACCATTATGTGTAGAAATACTAAAGGCTATTCTGGTGAAGCCTCAGAGAAATATTAGAAACATTCGAAAACGGGAGGAAAGATATTCTTTGTTATAGTGACAAGGAGCTTGGCTGAATTGTGTTCCAGTGTTTTTTGGAAGTTAGAAATTACATACAGTGAAACTGAATATTTAGAAACTCAGATTTCTAAGCACTGTGTTGAAAGAATGGCTTTGCTTCTCCTTAACTCTTTTGTAAAAGGAGTGAAGACAGGATTAACTGTCCTCTTAACTCTTTTTTAAACTTTCCTTAACTTTTTTTATAAGAAGAGAGAAGTAACTTGAAAGAATTGTTAAAACAAGAAACCAGAACTTGAAAAACTAGGATATTCTCAGCCTATCCACATTGTAGAAAATGAGATAGCATGTTCTGAAGAGAAGACTAAGAGTGTGACTGAACAGTCATTGATTAGGAAATTGTGAGTGTGATTCGTGGATTTGATCAGCCGCCTTAACCAATTCCATGAAGGGAAATAGGATTATACTAGCAGAGACAAGGTCAATTTGAATTAAAGGGGATAGATAAAAGGAAATAAAATTAAGGAAATCTGTTGGCTGTCAGACTTTTGTATTCTTCAGGGAAGGTCAATGGGTGCATTTAGCTGCAAGAACACTTTATCCTTTAAGAAAAGAGAGTAATGACCCCAAAGTTGATTCATAGGTCATTAGGACTGCCACTCTCTAAACTGGTATGGGAAACAAGGTTTCAGCTGACTGGGAAGCTATCACAGAGGTATAATGTGTGGATTTACCACAGCCAGACATTGGAGTGGAGTTGATTTAGTGAACCAAAGGAGTTGTTGGAGTAACACTGTTAAACTCTGTCCTGTAGGGCAGAACATCAAACCAAAAAGCATTATTCTCAGACCTTAAGAGCCGATGGAATTTGACTTGCTAGGTTTAACTTTCTTGGAAAGCACCATTCCTTCTCCTTCTGATTTCTTTCATGTGGAATTTAAATGTCCATCTTATGCCTGTCCAACCACTGTATTTTGGAAGCACATAGCTTGTCTGGTTTTACACGTCTGCAGCTTGAGTACAATTTTGCTTCAGGATGAACTGTCATCTTCCTATCCATGTCTGATTTAGATGAGACTATGGATTTTAATCTTTAGAATGCATATGGAAATGAATTAAGACATTAGGGATGTTGTGCTGCAATAAGTGTATTTTCAAGAAGGACATAAATTAGTATATTTCACAAGATAATAAAAGTTAGTTTATTTAGCATATGAATGTTCAGTATTTCCTGCATTACTGTTGAAATTACTAACTTCTTCCATTGGATTATCTTTGTATCTTTGTTGGAGATCATTTTTTTTTCTTACATGTGCTTCTATTTCTGGATTTTATTCTATTTAATTGACTTTTATATCTGTTGATTTGTCAATACTACACATTATTTTAGCTGTATAGTATGCTTTAAATTAGGAGATGTGAATCCTTCAGGTTAGTTCTAAGTTTTCCAAAGTGTTTATCCATGTTGTCATTTATTTTTCTATATAATTTTTAGATCCCTATTGTTTATTAAGCAAAATAAAATAGAACACAAACAAAACAGACTTCTGAAATTTCTGATGGGATAACAGTCACTCTCTATATCTATTTGGGGCCTCCCTGGTGGCTCAGCTGGTAAAGAATCCGCCTGCAATGTGGGAGACCTGGGTTTGATCCCTGGGTTGGGAAGATGCCCTGGCGGAGAGAACAGCTACCCACTCCAGTATTCTGGCCTGGAGATAAAAGTCCTATTAAAAATATTAACTTTTCATATCCATGTACATGGTATATCTCTTCATTTATTTTGGTTCATTGATTTATCTCATCAGTGTTTTTCAACATATAGATAATTCAAATACTTTGATAGANTAGATAATTCAAATAATTTGATAGATTTATTTCTAAGAATTTTATATATTTAGTATTATTTCAGATGGTAATAACTATTTCAATGTTTTTCATTTATAGCTTGAAGATATAAATAATTTTACTTATTGATTCTAGTAGCTTCACCTCCCCCCGCCCCCGGAGACTTTGGAATGTTCTATGCAGAAAGCATTTTTCTTTACATAAAAAGTTTATTTTTTCCTTTTAATCTCTTTACCATTCATTTCCTTTTCTTCTATAGTTGTATTGGTATGATTTTGAATACACTGATAAGTTGCAATAATGACTCTGAATCGCTTTGTTTTATTATGCAGAAGCCACAGGAGACCAGGGTTCGATCAGTGGGTTGGGAAAATCCTTTGGAGAAGGGCATGACAATCCACTCTGGTGTTCTTGCTTGGAGAAACCCCATGGACAGGGACTGGTAGGCTACAGTCTATGGGGTCTGAAAGAATTGGACATGACTGAGTGACTAAGCACACACACCTGCATTACTCATTCTCAGCTCATGTTCTGCCCCAAATCTTTCTTATCTCAATTGGTAGAGACCTATGAGAAAGCTTTGCAGATGAGTGGAGACTTCCTTTTGGTCCAGGATTCAGCTATTTCAAACTGATAAACTTGTCTAGACTAGGACTATGGCAGTTAAATTAAATTTTGGCTGTTTTTTCTTATTTGTTTAAATGGTGGGTTCAGTTCAGTTCAGTCGCTCAGTCGTGTCCAACTCTTTGCGACCCCATGAATCACAGCACGCCAGGCCTCCCTGTCTATCACCATCTCCCGGAGTTCACTCAGACTCACGTCCATCGTGTCCGTGATGCCATCCAGCCATCTCATCCTGGGTTGTCCCCTTCTCCTCCTGCCCCCAATCCCTCCCAGCATCAGAGTCTTTTCCAATGAATCAACTCTTCGCATCAGGTGGCCAAAGTACTGGAGTTTCAGCTTCAGCATCATTCCTTCCAAAGAAATCCCAGGGCTGATCTCCTTCAGGATGGACTGGTTGGATCTCCTCGCAGTCCAAGGGACTCTCAAGAGTCTTCTCCAACACCACAGTTCAAACGCATCAATTCTTTGGTGCTCAGCCTTCTTCAGAGTCCAACTCTCACATCCATACATGACCACNACTGTTGCTTCCTGACCTGCATATAGATTTCTCAAGAGGCAGGTCAGGTGGTCTGGTATCCCCATCTCTTTCAGAATTTTCCACAGTTTCTTGTGATCCACACAGTCAAAGGCTTTGGCATAGTCAATAAAGCAGAAATAGATGTTTTTCTGGAACTCTCTTGCTTTTTCGATGATCCAGCGGATGTTGGCAATTTGATCTCTGGTTCCTCTGCCTTTTCTAAAACCAGTTTGAACATCAGGGAGTTCACGAATGCTCAAACTACCGCACAATTGCACCCATCTCACATGCTAGTAAAGTAATGCTCAAAATTCTCCAAATGGTGGGTCGGTGTCTCTTTATTCTATGCTCTATCACAGACATGAACATTTTTGTACATTGTTTCTCATTGGACAAGCTTGTTTCTCTTTGAAAGCTACCTGGTCCCTTATGACTTTTGCTCTCCAACTGTGATTCAAGAAATTGTGATTTTGTGTTTTTTCAGCTTTTATTCATTGTTGAGGTGAAAGCAACATTCTTTGCATTGTTTTCATCTTGTGATTTTGTGTTTTTTCAGCTTTTATTCATTGTTGAGGTGAAAGCAACATTCTTTGCATTGTTTTCATCTAAGCAGAAGAGATAGTTTTATATCTGTTCTTTCTTGACCTGTTATTGGGTACAGATTCAGTGGCTAGAAACTAAATCACATAATAAAATTATGGAACTGTTTAAAGAATCATTTCCTAAACTATTTTCTAATGTGATATAATAAAAATTTTTATTTAAAGGGAGTGTANNAGTGTATAATATATGGGTAAAAATCATTTTTATAATTATTGTACTATTATGGCAATTAGATAAGTGTGATAAGCTATATATTGTAGATAATTTCATTTACAGGAAGGCTAAATATTTTCTACAGCCAGTCAATGTTGGATCTTAAATTTGAATCTAGCCACAAAATTGAAATTTCAACTTATATCTTTATAACTTGGACTTGTATAATTTTTTCTTGCAGTAAGTCCAATAAATTTTTAGAAATGGAACTAACTTTGTGGAGTATAAATATGTACTCATTTTCAATACAAAACAAGGAGAAAAACATATAAGCAAATAAATATCATGAGTATCATATTAGTGACATGAATAAAGTGCTATGGGGATGCATTTTAGAGTGATATTAATGATTCTACTTGGAAGAGTCATGGATGAATTTACACTGAAGGTAATTTTTAAAATATGTCTTGAAGGACTAATAAGATTTTGCATGGATAAAATGCTGACATGCTTTTATTTATGCCAAAACATATGCATGTACAAAATAAATGCTTTATCCCAAAGGAGGTGGAAATTACAGTGTGGCAGCAGGCAGTGTATATAGTATAGTCTTGTGGATATAATATAAGACTGAAGATGAGGAATGGGGACAGATCGTGAAGAGCTTTGGTGCCAAAGTAAGGTTATAGTAGGAACACATTGGAATGTTTTAAGTCAATGGGGGACAAAATCAATTTCATGTTCAGCGGTTTTTTGATGGCATTCAGTTCAGTTCAGTTCAGTTGCTCAGTCGTGTCCAACACTTTGCGACCCCATGAATCGCAGCACTCCAGGCCTCCCTGTCCATCACCAACTCCCGAGTTCATTCAGACTTATGTCCATCGAGTCAGTGATGCCATACAGCCATCTCATCCTCTGCATCCCCTTCTCCTGCCTCCAATCCTTCCCAGCATAAGAGTCTTTTCCAGTGAGTCAACTCTTTGCATGAGGTGGCCAAAGCACTGGAGTTTCAGATTTAGCATCATTCTTTCCAAAGAAATCCCAGGGTTGATCTCCTTCAGAATGGACTGGTTGGATCTCCTTGCAGTCCAAGGGACTCTCAAGACTCTTCTCCAACACCGCAGTTCAAAAGCATCAATTCTTCGGCTCTCGGATTACTTCACAGTCCAACTCTCACATCCATACATGACCACTGGAAAAACCATAGCCATGACTAGACAGACCTTTGTTGGTAAAGTAATGTCTCTGCTTTTCAACATGCTATCTAGGTTGGTCATAACTTTTCTTCCAAGGAGTAAGCATCTTTTAATATCATGGCTGCAGTCACCATCTGCAGTGACTTTGGAGCCCCAAAAAATAAAGTCTGAGACTGTTTCCACTGTTTCCCCATCTATTTCCCATGAAGTGATGGGACCAGATGCCATGATCTTTGTTTTCTGAATGTTGAGCTTTAAGCCAACTTTTTCACTCTCCTCTTTCACTTTCATCAAGAGGCTTTTTAGCTCCTCTTCACTTTCTGCCATAAGGGTGGTGTCATCTGCATATCTGAGGTTATTGAGATTTCTCCCAGAAATCCTGATTCCAGCTTGTGCTTCTTCCAGCCCTGCATTTCTCATGATGTACTCTGCATAGAAGTTAAATAAGCAGGGTGACAACATACAGCCTTGATGTACTCCTTTTCCTATTTGGAACCAGTCTGTTGTTCCACGTCCAGTTCTAACTGTGGCTTCCTGACCTGCATACAGGTTTCTTAAGAGGCAGGTCAGGTGGTCTGGTATTTTCATCTCTTTCAGAAGTTTCCACAGTTTATTGTGATCCACACAGTCAAAGGCTTTGGCATAGTTAATAAAGAAGAAATAGATATTTTTCTGGAACTCTCTTGCTTTCTCCATGATCCAGTTGATGTTGGCAATTTGATCTCTGGTTCCTCTGCCTTTTCTAAAACCAGCTTGAACATCAGGAAGTTCACGGTTCACGTATTGCTGAAGCCTGGCTTGGAGAATTTTGAGCATTACTTTACCAGCTTGTGAGATGAGTGCAATTGTGCGGTAGTTTGAGCATTCTTTTGCCTTGCCTTTCTTTGGAATAGGAATGAAAACTGACCTTTTCCAGTCCTGTAGCCACTGTGAGTTTTCCAAATTTGCTGGCATATTGAGTGCAGCACTTTCACAGCATCATCTTTCATGATTTGAAAGAGCTCAACTGGAATTCCATCACCTCCACCAGCTTTGTTCGTAATGATGCTTTCTAAGGCCCACTTGACTTCACATTGCAGGATGTCTGGCTCTAGGTGAGTGATCACACCATCGTGATTATCTTGGTCATGAAGAACTTTTTTGTACAGTTCTTCTGTGTATTCTTGCCACCTCTTCTTAATATCTTCTGCTTCTGTTAGGTCCACACCATTTCTGTCCTTTATTGCCTTCATGGTAGACAGTGAGACCATCTATGGCATCTGTCGTAGAAAGCTCGACATTGAGCGCCCAACTAGAAACCTCGACATTGAGCGCCCAACCCTCACAAATCTTAAGCGCCTTATTAGCCAGATAGTGTCCTCCATCACTGCTTCCCTGAGGTTTGATGAAGCCCCAAATGTGGATCTAACAGAGTTCCAGACCAACTTGGTGCCCTATCCCTGCATCCACTTTCCTCTGGCCACATACGCCCCTTTATTGAGCCCATCTTTGCATGAAATGTTCCCTTGGTATCTCTAATTTTCTTGAAGAGATCTTTAGTCTTTCCCATTCTGTTCTTTTCCTCTATTTCTTTGCATTGATCACTGAGAAAGGCTTTCTTGTCTCTTCTTGCTATTCTTTGGAACTTTGCATTTATATCTGTCTTTTCTTTTCTCCTTTGCATTTCACTTCTCTTCTTTTCACAGCTATTTTTAAGGCCTCCCCAGACAGCCATTTTGCTTTTCTGCATTTCTTTTCCATGGGGATGGTCTTGATTCCTGTCTCCTGTACAATGTCATGAACCTCCATCCATAGTTCATCAGGCACTCTGTCTATCAGATTTAGGCCCTTTAAATCTATTTCTCACTTCTACTGTATAATCATAAGGGATTTGATTTAGGTCATACTTGAATGGTCTAGTGGTTTTCCCTATTTTCTTCAATTTAAGTCTGAATTTGGCAGTAAGGAATTCATGATCTGAGCCACAGTCAGCTCCTGGTCTTGTTTTTGTTGACTGTATAGAGCTTCTCAATCTTTGGCTGCAAAGAATATAATCAATCTGATTTTGGTGTTGACCATCTGATGATGTCCGTGTGTAGAATCTTCTCTAGTGTTGTTGGAAGAGGGTGTTTGCTATGACCAGTGAATTTTCTTGGCAAAACTCTACTAGTCTTTGCCCTGGTTCATTCCGCATTCCAAGGCCAAATTTGCCTGTTACCCCAGGTGTTTCTTGACTTCCTACTTTTGCAATCCAGTCCCCTATAATGAAAAAGACATCTTTTTTGGGTGTTAGTTCTAAATGATCCTGTAGGTCTTCATAGAACCATTCAACTTCAGCTTCTTCAGCATTACTGGTTGGGGCATAGACTTGGATTACTTTGATATTGATTGGTTTGCCTTGGAAACAAACAGAGATCATTCTGTCGTTTTTGAGATTGCATCCAAGTACTGTGTTTCAGACTCTTTTATTGACCATGATGGCTACTCTATTTCTTCTGAGGGATTCCTGCCCGCAGTAGTAGATATAATGGTCATCTGAGTTAAAGTCACCCATTCCAGTCCATTTTAGTTCGCTGATTCCTAGAATGTTGACGTTCACTCTTGCCATCTCCTGTTTGACCAGTTCCAATTTGCCTTCATTCATGGACCTGACATTCCAGGTTCCTATGCAATATTGCTCTTTACAGTATTGGACCTTGCTTCTGTCACCAGTCACATCCACAGCTGGGTATTGTTTTTGCTTTGGCTCCATCCCTTCTTTCTTTCTGGAGTTATTTCTCCAGTGATCTCCAATAGCATATTGGGCACCTACTGACCTGGGGAGTTCCTCTTTCAGTATCCTATCATTTTGCCTTTTGATATTGTTCATGGGGTTCTCAAGGCAATAAATCTGAAGTGGTTTGCCATTCCCTTCTCTGTGGACCACAGTCTGTCAGAGCTCTCCACCATGACCTGTCCATCTTGGATTGCCCTGCGGGCATGGCTTAGTTTCATTGAGTTCGACATTGCTGTGGTCCTAGTGTGATTAGTTTGACTAGTTTTCTGTGAGTATGGTTTCAGTGTGTCTGCCCTCTGATGTCCTCTTGCAACACCTACTGTCTTACTTGGGTTTCTCTTACCTTGGGTGTGGTGTATCTCTTCACGGCTGCTCCAGCGAAGCGAAGCCACTGCTCCTTACCTTGGATGAGGTGTATCTCCTCACTGCTGCCCCTCCTGACCTTGACCGTGCAATAGCTCCTCTAGGCCCTCCTGTGCCCTTGCAACCACTGCTCCTCTGACGCGGGGTAGCTCCTCCTGGCCACCACCCCCGACCTCAAACCTGGGTAACTCCTTTTGGCTGCTGCCCCTTGGGCATGGGGTCTTCCCGGTTTCTGCCCCTGACTTTGGATTATCAGTCATGTTAATTGACTGAAGATATGAGGAATTATTAGCAGTCCTTAGAATATTCCAGGTGAGTCCTGAGCTAAGGGAAACACAGGGGGAATTTAAGACAGAAATAAAGTTACATAGGCTTTTCTCAGCTGAAATTTTAGATAAATTGTTGGATAATTCACAGAGACAATAAGAAAAGAGTGACCTATTAAAACTTGGGAACATAACTTAGAAGATAGGTAACAGCTTTAACTGAGATAGCATATTTAATATTCAGTGATACTAAACTTAAAATTACGATAACTTATAGAGGACACGATAGGGTTAATAAAAAACAGTAGAGACTGTATTATTCTGAATGTATTTGTAGAATAGAATCAACATGTATTTATTGGTTATCAGTTTAGTGCAGAGAAACATTTCAAGGTGGTGTGAAAGACACAAATCTGTCCCCATTCCACAATTGTACCCTCCAAGTATACAATTGAGATGGGGAGTTGACTGTAACGTGTAATTAAAAGCAGTACTGGGAAACAATAGAGATGATTTTCCAAGGCAGTGAATGATTAATTGTTTAATGATTTACGAGATTTAAAAGGAGAGAGGTTAATTAGCATTGGCCAGAAAGAGACGTAATAGAAGTTCGAGGAAATACACAGTATGTCAGGTTTCCTCAGGGGAAAAGCAAATAGAGTTACTGACTATTAGGTTTTTGGGAATGTGTGTGTGTGTGTGTGTGTGTGACTGAATAATGAAAATTTAATTTTAAAATGTTGAAAGTTTCAGACTGCCACTTTTGGGTTTGCTGGAAGTTCCAGTGATTGGGGCTAGAAACTGGACTTTGTATATCTTTACATTGACTAGAGAACTTGCTACTCTGGTTTGCTCTTTTACTCATGCATATATAAAGCAAATAGTTACCCTCTCCTTATAGTGTAACCTTGAAAAAGAGAAGTAATCAAAATGCAGCTGCTTCCAACGAAATGTGTTCTGTTTAATGACAGAAGTTAGGTTTATCTTATGCAAAACTGTTTCCCTGCTGAGATAGAGAAATCTTATTTTTTTTTTTTGAATCTGGATATATGCTACCCCATGACTGAAAAATATTATTTGTGCTTAGGATATAGTGTTCTTTTACATCTGAACATTTACTTGCATTTATTAGAAGAACAGATCACTCCAGGAAAGATGTGTAATTTGATAGTGTCTTCACTCCATACAAGAAAGGCTATTAGCTGGATGGAGCCTGTCACAGCCCAACTTGTGGTACTTTATTAAAATCCTACATACAATGCTATGTCATATTTTAAAAGCCAGATACGTACGATTATCTTGATTCCTGGATCCTATTTTGTAGGTGGAAATGGAAATTTCCCTATAAAACAATAATAAGAATAATAACTCCCTCTCGTGAAAAGGGTAAAACTCTAGGGTAAGAAATGTTGGAAGTCTTGGGTGGGAGCAGAATTTCTTTTTGTTCCAGAATGGAAGCAGAGTTGTACTGAGACACTAAACCTTGGTGGAGACTGAGTTGACTTTCCCCATGACAGTTTGCCAAGAGCTAGGCTGGGATACTGGCTATTGTCTCCTCACTTTTCTTATCCCTTTAGTGAAAATGTTTTTAAAATATTATGTCTTAATCCAGGGCATGATTTGAGAAATGAAAAAAGCAACTCGTTAACAACACTTGCAAAGTGTGAGGGACAGGAGCTTTATTTAGGAAGCTACTTGCTAGTAGCAGGTTTAGGGAGCATCTGTGGTCCAAAATGAAAGTGATGAGCAGGAGGGATTTGAAGAGCATATGTACATGCTTTGTTAGTCTCAAAAATTTTAAGTTTCTTAGAAGTGGAGTGGAGAACTTTGTATAAGAATGGACTTCTAAAGTGTGATGTGACCTCTGTGATTGAGCACTGAAAGAAAACTAAAAGTAAAAAAATCTAGGATATAGTTACAGAAAAATATAAAACTCCATTACAATCAGCTCAAGATTTGGGGAACTCTTTTTCCATTGAAGGTGCATTCATACATAAAACACTATTTCAGTCAGTTTTTCTTACTCAAAAGCATCTCTTAAAATGGAGTGTACTCAATAACCCATATGAGATTTTTGTAATTATTAAGTTCAGGCAACCAAGCAACTAATTTCAACTCATTCCCATTTAAAAAATGAAAAGCAACACATAAAAAGAATATGGAAATAAAACAAAATACTTGAATAAATTGAAATGTCAGAACCCAGTATTTTTCAAAACTAAAAGTATGTATTCTTCAGGTACTCTGGGGATTTTGTAGATGAACCTGATATTAACATCAGTTTCAGTGAGACTACTTCAAGTGTTTGCTTTAGCACTTCAAGAGACTATATCTGTATAGAACTTATTTAATTAATATTCCACATCAGAGTAAATAGCATTGGAAATGGAGGATTAGTGGTGGGTGTGGTAAATCACTGAATAGCTCTAATACTCTAAATGGCACAAGTATATGGTAGGATTATTAATGGTCCTTGAAAAATGTTCTTCTCAGCCTTCCTGTCTAGTGATCTTCAAGGCTACAATGTTTTGATATGTATTATTGAAACCCTTTTGTATGTAAATATTCACGTATGGATGTGAGAGTTGGACTGTTAAGAAGGCTGAGCACCAAAGAATTGATGCTTTTGAACTGTGGTGTTGGAGAAGACTCTTGAGAGTCCCTGGGACTGCAAGGAGCTCCAACCAGTCCATTCTAAACGAGATCAGTCCTGGGTGTTGTTTGGAAGGACTGATGCTAAAGCTGAAACTCCAGTACTTTGGCCACCTCATGTGAAGAGTTGACTCATTGGAAAAGACTCTGATGCTGGGAGGGATTGGGGGCACGAGGAGAAGGGGACGACAGAGGATGAGATGGCTGGATGGCATCACTGACTCGATGGACGTGAGTTTGAGTGAACTCCGGGAGTTGGTGATGGACAGGGAGGCCTGGCGTGCTGTGATTCATGGGATTGCAGAGAGTCGAACACGACTGAGTGACTGAACTGAACTGAACTGATTCATCCTTATTCACAGCCTACTATCTACTGGTGTCTAATCTAGAGACCTTGCTGGTTAAGCAACCTCTTTGTAACTCAATTTTCCTTGATTCAAAATGGTACAAATACTGCTTTATGATGGTTTTAAGAAATAATGAAGTAGGGTGCTCTTTCTATGCCATGAACTTACTTAAATAACAGGGAACTTCTTGAGTACAAAATTCCCATAGCTTATTTCTCTTAATCAGTTAATCAAACTATATAAAAACACACATAAAATCAAAAATACATCCGTGGTGATTCATGTCAATGTATGGCAAAACCAATACAGTATTGTAAATTAAAATAAAGTAAAAATAAAAATTTAAAAAATAATGTTAAACTAATATTTTTGTTCTTCAATAACATTAGCAGATGTATGGAAATGTATCTAAATGAATGTTTAAAAACCAAATGCAGTATTAATTAATTAGCTAGTCAGTAAATAAATAAGTAAGTAATAATATTGAGTCTACTATACTCCAAGCATTGGGTTGAGCCTTCAGGATATAATGGTGAACAAATGGTGATTGATCTTACAGTTTAATGGAAAAGACAAACACTGACCTAGAAATTGGAAATGTAATATGTTTAAAAAGTTGAAGTAAAGAATACAATGGAACCTTAAAACAATAGTGTGAACCTAGTATGAGAGCTCACTTATGGCTCCTGTGGCAGAAATGTAGAGTATTTGTAAAATAGAGTAAACATTATGGATAAAATCCTTAAGATGAGAGGAGTGGGGAGTGGAGTAATTTCAAGAAACTGAAATAAAATTATACATATAATGTATATATTGCATTTTAATAAAATATATAGCATATACACATATATATGATATATATATATAATATATATAGAGAGAGACAGAATGGAGAAACACAAGATCTATACAAACAGAATCATGTATATGAGGATAGGATGGCTTTGGTCTTTATGTTATTTATTCATAGGAAAACATTGAAAGATTTTAAAAATGTGAGTGACATGATCAAATTTATATTTCACAATATCTTTCCGGATGCAATGAAAAAAGAAGATTAGAAAGAGTAACAGAATTGAACTCATTAGGAGAAATGATGGTGACTCAGACTTATGCAAAGGAATGGGAAAAGAGAGAAGTGGAACATTTTGAGAAATAATTGGCAGGTCAAATTGAAAGAACTTGGTGATTCATTAGATGGCAAATGTGGGAAAAGGGAGATTCTATGAGGACTCCTAGATTTATTGTTTGCATAACTTGGCAGATAGTGGTGTTAACTACTAATGTGGGAAACACTGACATGGGTTCAGAACTCGTCATTATGGGATTTAAAAAATATATATTTTTGAGAGGATAATAAGTTTACTTCTGATCATGTGTTTGAAGGGGCTTTTAGTTATGCATATGGAGATAATAATTTAGAGTTTGTACATATAGCTCTGGAATAGAGTAGAGGGAAATGCGTTTCAGATACAGATTTATAGGTTATTAGCTTATTAAATTAGCCCAAAGAAAATGTACAGACTGATAAGAATGTCTAAGAGTGAATCTAAGGTACACTAATTTTTGGGTCATCTGGGAAAGAAAATCTAGCAAAGGAGACTAAGAAAGAGAAGCTAGGAAGAATACCAGAATTTTTAGAAGTTCAAGTAGTCAATATTGTGGAACACTGACAAAATAATACCATATACAAGTGCATACATTTCTAGTAAGCTCATACTAGAAACTAGCTCACACTAATTAGTTAGAACTGATTATTGGATGTCAAGATTAAATGAACAGCTAATCACTCTTCTTTTCCATATTTATCCAAAATTTTGTATCTGTATTTTGAAAGCATCCAATCAATTGCCATATCTCCTTCAACAATATGCATTGCATTTCTGCTCTTACAGTTACTTCACCATCTCCACACTAATCCAATATTTTACTATGACTTTCTAAGGATTTCTCACCTAGTTCACTCATGTCTCATCACTCCCTGCTTTAATGCACCTTATGAAATAAACAGTTA
The DNA here is from genome assembly GCA_006410935.1 of Redunca redunca. Classification (NCBI taxonomy): domain Eukaryota; kingdom Metazoa; phylum Chordata; class Mammalia; order Artiodactyla; family Bovidae; genus Redunca; species Redunca redunca. The sequence goes on from SJYQ01001691.1 coordinate 856,303, forward strand.
GTTTTCTGAATTTATAATTCTAATTTTGCCAGTGTGCTCATAAATCTTCAATGGCTCATTTTTTTCTCAATCTATGATGAATTTCTATGTGACAGGAGTATGGGATATATAATAAATTACACAGTTTTAATTGCACTACAAGTGACTATTTAAAGTGGTAAGTTAGACCTTATTAAGAATTTGAGATTTGAGCAAATACTTGAAGGAGAAGGGTAGGTAGTGCAGTGAAGAGTCAGGAGAAATGTATTCAAGGAACCACTCATAGGCAGGAGTGGGTCCAGAACACATGAGGATTAGCAAGATGGCCAATTTGTATGGCAGGAGGAATGCAGTAGGATTTCAAGAAAGATAAGAGGTGGGGTAGATTATGAGGGCACTGTAAGCCATTGTAAGAATTTAACTTTGCTCTAAATGAGATGGAAAACTATTGGAGAAAAGTGTGGTGAGAAATAAGATGATTTACCCTCCCCATAAGCACTAAGGTCTTCCCTGGTGGCTCAGATGATAAAGAATGTGCCTATAATGTGGGAGATCTGGGTTTAATCCCTGGGTTAGGAAGATCCCCTGAAGAGAAAGGCTACACACTCCAGTATTCTTGCCTGGGAAATCTCATGAACAGAGGAGCCTGGTGGGCTACAGTCCACGGGATCTCAAAGACTCAGACATGACTGAGTGACTTTCACTCACTCACTCACTCACTCATAAGCACTAAAAGAATCATTCTTGCTGCTGTGTTGAGTATAGATAATAAAAACATGAAGACAGGAGTCCTTAGGAGCTTAGTCCTTAGAAGCTTTAGAGTTGCCCAACAAAGTGATTCATACTAGGTTGGTAGCAATGAATATGGTTGGAAGTAGTCAGATTTCAGATATGTTTTGAAGGAATAGCTAAAAACAGTTGCTGGTGGATTTTATGTGCTATGTCACAGAAGATCTTTTCCCTCTCTCTTTCTTTCTCTCTCCCTTCCCACCGCCCCCTCTTCCCCCTTATTTTTTGGCTTGAATAACTTAAAATTTGGAAACATCAGCTGTGGTAAAGGCTGAAATAGAGTAGTCTCTGGCTTGGAGCTGGGAGATTATGAGTGCAATTTTTGATCTTCTGAGTTTAGAGTGTTTCAGATTTTAAAGAGGAGATCATCAGTAGGCAAATGGATTGACGAATTAGAATTGGGAATGGGATATCTAAATAAAATATATCATTTAAGAAGTTTTCAGCATACAAATGGTATTTAAAGCCCCAGACCAGATGAGATTACCAAAGAAGTGAGCATGATAGAGAAGAGAAGACAATCCAGAAGTGAGCCCTGCCTCATTACTACAACATTAAGTAATTTGGGAGACAAGGGAGAACCTAATCAGAATAAAGGAAAGGAGTAACCCATAAAGCAAAAAGTGAAAAAGGGAAGAGCCAAGTAGGGAGGGGTGGTGGGGGGGATCATCAAAGATTAGGAAATATCAGCTGTATGAGATGCTGCAGAATGGTCAGATAAGATTGGGAATGAAAATTGACTTTAGGGGATGTAAGTAAGAGGAAGTCATTAGTGGCCCTAACATGCAGTTTCATTGGGGTGATGGAGGTGAAAAAGTTCTCAAAGTGGGCTTAAAGATAATAATAATAGATGAAGTGGGGACCTTAATATGGCAACACTTTCAGAATGTTGCTGCAAATGGGAGCAAGAAATGGAAGAGCAGCTTGCTGGAGACAGTGAGCTCAATATGTTTGTATGGTGTTAGGAATGATCCGGCAGAAAGAACAAATTTGATGTGAAGGGAGTTGAGTAGTGCTGGAATTAGAAGGGCTGCATTCTAGCATCTAGATTTCCAAGTATTCTGCGTGCCCTACATGTGTCAGCTTGATTCATTCTCATGCTATCCTATAGGATAGTTATTAACATCCCCATTTTACCCAGGGTCATAACTCGTTAGTAAGTGGTAGAGCTAGGGATTGAATTTAAGCATATTAGCTTCAAAGCTTCAGCTGTTAAACCTTGACATCTGATTTCCTGTCCTGTATGCAGGACTTTAGCCCCTCTGACCTTGAAGGAGCTGAATTCCCATCTGCGACAGCCTTTTTCTGAACTGGTTTATGTGGTTCACTTCAACTCAGTAATGTGTAATTTTGTTACAATTCTTGTTTACAGAGATCATTACAGTGGTTTTAAGTTGTATTTTTCTTTTAGAACTTCACTTTTTGTGTTAATCATTATTGCTATTTGTTTGGTGTAGGAGAATGTATGAATGTATTGACTTACTATGCCCCAACCCTATATATTTATGAAGACTCATAATGACATTTACAATTTAGGAAATATTGCAAATTCAATTCTAAATTCTTATTTCATATTTTTAAGTTTATTCTCACCTTAGCATTTAACTTGTCATTTTTCTTATGTTTTTCACTTTTGTTTTTCATTCCTAATATTTTGCTCCATGCATTGAAATTTGCTTAAATTTCCTTATGCTTAGTGTCAGCTTTTTAATTTTTAGAATGCCCTCCTTATTCTGGGCTGATAATCCATGTTCCAACACCTTATTCAACATTTTATTCAAAAAATAACTTTCTAGGAATTCCCTCTGGATTCACTTCCTATACCACTCAGATCCCATCTTTCATTTTTATAGTAGATTGTTCTCTACTGACTGATAAATTGTAGCTATTCTCTAGATATATTCAGTTTTTTAGATCCCATAAATATGTTTTAGTTTCTTAGAGGGCTGCAATATTGCCATCTGACTTTTTTAAAAAGTACATTCTTTCTTGGCAATGATAACTATGTTTTGGGTAATAAATTCTACTCAAAACTATATGCTGTGCTAATCGCTTCTGTTGTGTCTGACTCTGTGCGACCTTATGGACTGTAGCCTGCCAGACTCCTCTCTCCGTGGGGATGCTCCAGGCAATAATACTGGAGTGGGTTGCTGTGCCCTGTTCCAAATCTTTCTGACCCAGGGATTGCACCTGTGTCTCCTGAGTCTCCTGCATAAGTAAATTAATCCTCATCTTATCTGTAATGGGGACAAAAATTACAACAAAAACCATAAAATGAGAGGTGAATTCTTTTCTCTATAAGGAAGTGGCAGATAACATTGAAGAGGAAATTAAATACTTATTACTGCATAATTTCAATTATTCATTCATTCAACAAGTATTTTTCCTTAACTTCTAGGTTCCAGGCACTGTCCCAGGCACTGTTCTAACTACTTGAACATGAGTATTGAACAAAGCATAGTAAAGTCCCTGTCATCATTAAGCTCCATATAGATCCTATAGGATAAGCAGATGATGTAATGTCAAGATTTATCTAAATAAGTGAATCTGGTATAAATAATTAAATGAAAAAAAGTTATTTATTTTGATGGATAGTTCTAAGGCCTAAATTTTTGGTGAAGAGTTAAGAGGTCTACTTAAAAATATAAGGGTTATTGTAGGGTGGGGACCTATCAGGGGGGGAAAACAAGAAGTTCAGGGCTGACTGTCAGGTATCACCACACATTCACTGACATGTGAGATACCCAAAATGACAACTTTGAGATTAAATGGGAATACAGTTCTTAACTTTTATTTAGGGTGCTTCAGTTCAGTTCAGTTGCTCAGTTGTGTCCGACTCTTTGCAACCCCATGAATTGCAGCATGCCAGGCCTCCCTGTCCATCACCAACTCCCAGAGTTCACCCAAATTCATGTCCATCGAGTTGGTGATGCCATCCAGCCATCTCATCCTCTGTCGTCCCCTTCTCCTGCCCCCAATCCCTCCCAGCATCAGAGTCTTTTCCAATGAGTCAACTCTTCACATGAGGTGGCCAAAGTATTGGAGTTTCAGCTTTAGCATCAGTCCTTCCAAAGAACACCCAGGACTGATCTCCTTTAGAATGGACTGGCTGGATCTCCTTGCAGTCCAAGGGACTCTCAAGACTCTTCTCCAACACCACAGTTCCAAAGCATAAATTCTTCAGCACTCAGCTTTCTTCACAGTCCAACTCTCACATCCATACATGACCACAGGAAAAACCATAGCCTTGACGAGACGGACCTTTGTTTGCAAAGTAATGTCTGCTTTTGAATATGCTATCTAGGTTGGTCATAACTTTCCTTCCAAGGAGTGTTTAGATGATTAAATTTTATATCTTGTTATTTATTATCTCTTTACTCCGTGTTCCTTTTTTTTTTCTTTCCTGCCTCGTTAAAAATTGACCATTTTTGTGATTCAATTTTATCTTCTATATTAGCTTGTGATTGCATGCATGATGGTAAGTTGCTTCAGTTGTGTCAGATTCTTTGCAACCCTATGGACTGTAGCCTGCGAGGTCTCTGTCCATGGAATTCTCCAGGCAAGAATACTGGAGTGGGTAGCCATGCCCTCCTCCAGAGGAACTTCCTGATCCTCGGACCGTACCCACATCTCTTATGTCTCCTGCAATGGCAGGCAGGTTCTTTACCACTAGTGCCACCTGGGAAGCCTAACTTATGATTGCTGCTGCTGCTGCTAAGTCGCTTCAGTCATGTCTGACTCTGTGAGACCCCACAGACAGCAGTCCACGAGGCTCCCCTGTCCCTGGGATTCTCCAGGCAAGAACACTGGAGTGGGTTGCCATTTCCTTCTCCAATGCATGAAAGTGAAAAGGGAAAGTGAAGTCACTCAGTCATGTCCAACTCTTCACGACCCCATAGACTGCAGCCTACCAGGCTCCTCCATCTTCCATGGGATTTTCCAGGCAAGAGTAATGGAGTGGGCTGCCATTGCCTTCTCTGAACTTATGATTAAACCCTATCTAATGGATCTAGGCCAATGGGTCTCTGGGCTGCCCTGGTAGCTCAGTGGTAAAGAATCTGCCTGCAGTGCAGGACACCTGGTTCGATCTCTGGAACAGGAAGACCCCCTAGAGGAGGGCATGGCAACCCACTCCAGTATTCTTGCCTGGAGAATCCCATGGACAGAGCAGCCTGGTGGGCTGCAGTCCATACATAGGGTTGCCCAGAGTCAGATACAACTGAAGTGACTAAGCAGCAGCAGCAGTTGGTCTCTACATTTGTGACTACTTGGCAATACTGGAGACCTTTTTGGCTGTTGCAGCTGGGAGATGCTACTGGCATCTAGATGATGGAGGTAAGAAATCCTCCTAAACGTACTGGAATGCAAGGGCAGGCCTACAAAACAAAAATTACAGGGCTCAAAATGTCAACAACTCCAAGATTGAGAAAGTATGCTTTCAAGTGTTTACAAAATAGATTTTTAAAATCATTTTTTAAAATTATTATTTGTTCATTTTAAATTTATTTATCTTAATTGGAGGATAATTACTTTGGATGAAGAAGGAAATGGCAGCCCACTCCAGTATTCTTGCCTGGAGAATCTTATAGACAGAGGAGCTTGGTGGGCTACAGTCCATGGGGTTGCAAAGGGTCAGACGAAACTGAAGCAACTTAGCACAATTGCTTTACAATATTGTGATGGTTTTTGCCATACATCCAAAAGAAATTATTTATTTCTTTTGAAACTGACATAACATTTTAGGTATGCAGCACAGTGATTCAGTTTTACATGTGTATATATATACTTTTTCAATTATTTTCCCTTTAGGTTATTACAAGATATTGAATATAGTTTCCTGTGCTATATAGTATGTCCTTGTCATATGTATATGTTAATCCCAACCTCCTAATTTATCCCGCCTCCACTTTTCCCCTTTGCTAACCACTAGTTTGTTTTATTTATTTATTTAAATTTTACTTTACATTACTGTATTGGTTTTGCCATACATTGACATGAATCTGCCACGGGTGTACATGAGTTCCCAATCCTGAACCCCCCTCCCACCTTTCTGCCCATACCATCTCTCTGGGTCATCCCAGTGCACCAGCCCCCAAGCATCCTGTATCCTGTATCAAACCTAGACTGACGATTCACTTCTTACATGATAGTATACATGTTTCAATGCCATTCTCCCAAATCATCCCACCCTCTCCCTCTCCCACAGAGTCCAAAAGTCTGTTCTATACATCTGTGTCTCTTTTGCTTATTTCTGAGTCTATTTCTGCTTTGTAAATAAGCTCATTTGTATCTTTTTTTTTTTTTTTTTAAGATTCCATATATAAGGGATATCATATGATTTGTCTTTCTCTGTCTGACTTCACTTTGTATGATAGTCTTTGGGTCCATCCATATAGGTGCAAATGGCATTATTTCATTTATTTTATGGGTGAGTAATATTGTTTTTAGACTATTACATCTTGTTCATCCATTTATCTGTTGATGGACACTTGCATTGTTTCCAGGTTTTGGCTATTCTAAATCTTGCTGCTATGAACATTGGGGTGCACATATCTTTTCAAATTAGGTTTCCTCTTTTCCAAATATATGCCCAGGAATGAGATTGCTGGATCATATGGTAACTCTTAAGAAACCTTTATACTTACACAATATAGATCTTGAATTTACAAGCATCTTTTAAATATTATAACATTTCAAGTAAAGTGTAGTGTTGAGACATTCTCAGTATTCCTGCATCTCTTAGGTTATAGGCCTAACCCAGGAGTAATATATCTTGCCAAGTGCCACAGCAAGTCTTGGTGAATAGGAGGTCTTCTACTCATTCTTTAATGGCAGACTTATCTTATGCAAGAGAAGGTTCCAAGAAGATAGCAGATTCTGTGCCTGTCCTGAAGCATGAATGGTGCCTCCAGGTACTGCTACTCAAACCTCAAACCTACACCAACCCTTGATGTCCACACCACCCAGATGGCATTCACAGATCTACTTTGCCCCTAATTTGGGGGGAGGATTTCTTGGAGGTCTATGAAAAAGACTGGAGAGTGGATGAAACTTCCCTTTGTATCTGAGGTGCCCAAGTATCCTAAACTGTTGCACTAGTTCACACTGAATCATAATTAATTTATTAAATTTCAGTTGTTTCCTTCTTACATACTTAGATAAAGGCTACCTTCTTTTCCTCTCTTCCTATTTTATGATGCAACTAATTAAAACCAAGCAGTCTACTTCTTGAAGGGGCTTGTTTCCATTTGAAATATAGTTAATCAGGTTTCTTTGTGGTTTCAACTTTTGTAAAGGTCTCCAAAAATTATGATTTCTTAAGTTATCAAGCTTTTCCTTGTTAGAGTTTTGGATTCTCACTTAGCACCAAGTAACATAGCATTTGAATACGCAAAGCAGACAGGGCACAGGACAGTACAGTCTACTCAGCCAATAACCACAGTCCGTGGCAAAGTAGCAGCATGCTTGGGGCTGACCAATGGTCCATTATTTAAAGGTAAAACCTTACAGCATGAGTATTCATCACAATTCATACATGTGCAGACATATGCACATATACATACATCAGAACTTTCCCAACACAGTTCTCATCTTGTGATTTCTACATCTTGTGAACTTTGTATTTTCTTGTTTGATTCTATTATAACTCTATTCTATGTAAAATGTTGATTTCTACCTGACAAATTGATTTCCCCATCCATTAATTAATAAAATTATAGTTTACAAAATATTGCTTTAAGTTTTATTTCTATAAGTGAAATAATTGTTTCAAAAGTACACATTTGTATTATCTCTTATAACCAAGACAAACAGAAATGTTTAATATAAATAGTAAAGACTGGCACACTAAGCGGAGGCAGCTGCGACTAACCGGCGCACTAAAGCGCGGCCAAGAGGAGCTACTGCACGTGCGAGGCAGGGTCAGAAGCCCGGAGGACCCCATGTCTAAAGGGCAGCAGCCAAGAGGAGTTACCCCACGTCTGAGGACAGGGGCAGCGGCCAAGAGTGCCAGGCTGTGACGGTGCAGGAACAGCTGAAAGGAGAAGAGCTACCCTGAGTCCGAGGTCAGGGGCAGTGGCCGGGAGGAGCCACACCACATCCAAGGAGCAGTGGCTGAGTGGGCACAGGAGGGCCTAGAGGAGCTATCCCACATTGAAGGTCAAGAAGGGCGGTGGTGAAGAGATACCCCTCACCCAAGATAAGGAGCAGCGGCTGCGCTTTGCTGGAATAGCTGTGAAGAGATACCCCATGCCCAAGGTAAGATAAACCCAAGTAAGACGGTAGGTGTTGCAAAAGGACATCAGAGGGCAGACACACTGAAGCCATACTCACAGAAAACTAGTCAATCTAATCACACTAGGGCCACAGCCTTGTTGAACTCAATGAAATTAAGCCATGCCCGCGGGGCAACCCAAGACGGGCAAGTCGTAGTGGAGAGGTCTGGCAGAATGTGGTCCACTGGAGAAGGGACTGGCAAACCACTTCAGTATTCTTGCCTTGAGAACCCCATGAACAGTATGAAAAGGCAAAATGATAGGATACTGAAAGAGGAACTCCCCAGGTCAGTAGGTGCCCAATATGCTACTGGAGATCAGTGGAGAAGTAACTCCAGAAAGAAAGAAGGAATGGAGCCAAAGCAAAAACAATGCTCAGCTGTGGGTGTGATTGGTGATAGAAGCAAAGTTCAATGCTGTAAAGAGCAATATTGCATAGGAACCTGGAATGTCAGGTCCATGAATGAAGGCAAATTGGAAGTAGTCAAACAAGAGTTGGCAAGAGTGAAAATCTACATTCTAGGAATCAGCGAACTAAAATGGACTGGAATGGGTGAATTTAACTCAGATGACCATTATATCTACTACTGTGGGCAGAAATCCCTCAGAAGAAATGGAGTAGGCATCATGGTCAACAAAAGAGTCTGAAATGCAGTTCTTGAATGCAATCTCAAAAACGACAGAATGATCTCTGTTTGTCTCCAAGGCAAACCATTCAATATCATGGTAATCCAAGTCTATGCCCCAACCAGTAACGCTGAAGACACTGAAGTTGAACGGTTCTATGAAGACCTGCAAGACCTTTTAGAACTAACATCCAAAAAAGATATCCTTTTCATTCTAGGGGACTGGAATGTAAAAGTAGGAAGTCAAGAAACACCTGGAGTAACAGGCAAATTTGGCCTTGGAATGTGGAATGAACCAGGGCAAAGACTAATAGAGTTTTGCCAAGAAAATGCACTGGTCATAGCAAACACCTCTTCCAACAACACAAGAGAAGACTCTACATATGGACATCACCAAATGGTGCACACCAAAATCAGATTGATTATATTCTTTGCAGCAAAAGATGGAGAAGTTCTATACAGTCAACAAAAACAAGACCAGGAGCTGACTGTGGCTCAGATCATGAACACCTTATTACCAAATTCAGACTTAAATTGAAGAAAATAGGGAAAACCACTAGACCGTTCAGGTATGACCTAAATCAAATCCCTTATGATTATACAGCGGAAGTGAGAAATAGATTTAAGGGCCTAGATCTGATAGACTGCCTGATGAAGTATGGAATAAGGTTCGTGACATTGTACAAGAGACAGGGATCAAGACCATCCCCATGGAAAAGAAATGCAAAAAAACAAAATGGCTGTCTGGGGAGGCCTTACAAACAGCTGTGAAAAGAAGAGAAGCGAAAAGCAAAGGAGAAAAGGGAAGATATAAGCATCTGAATGCAGAGTTCCAAAGAATAGCAGGAAGAGATAAGAAAGCCTTCTTCAGCGATCAATGCAAAGAAATAGAGGAAAAGAACAGAATGGGAAAGACAAGAGATCTCTTCAAGAAAATTAGAAATACCAAGGGAACATTACATGCAAAGATGGGCTTAATAAAGGACAGAAATGGTATGGGCCTAACAGAAGAAGAAGATATTAAGAAGAGGTGGCAAGAATACACAGAAAAACTGTACACAAAAGATCTTCATGACCTGGATAATCACGGTGGTGTGATCACTCATCTAGAGCCAGACATCCTGGAATGTGAAGTCAAGTGGGCCTTAGAAAGCATCACTACCAACAAAGCTAGTGGAGATGATGGAATTCCAGTGGAGCTGTTTCAAATCCTGAAAGAGGATGCTGTGAAAGTGCTGCACTCAATATGCCAGCAAATTTGGAAAACTCAGCAGTGGCCACAGGACTGGAAAAGGTCAGTATTCATTCCAATATCAAAGAAAGGCAATGCCAAAGAATGCTCAAACTACCACACAATTGCACTCATCTCACACGCTAGTAAAGTAATGCTCAAAATTCTCCAAGCCGGGCTTCAGCAATACGTGAACTGTGAACTTCCAGATGTTTAAGCTGGTTTTAGAAAAAGCAGCGGAACTAGAGATCAAATTGCCAACATGCACTGGATCATGGAAAAAGCAAGAGAGTTCCAGAAAAAACATCTATTTCTGCATATTGACTATGCTAAAGCCTTTGACTGTGTAGATCACAATCAACTGTGGAAGATTCTGAGAGAGATGGGAATACCAGACCACCTGACCTGCCTCTTGAGAAATCTGTATGCAGGTCNACGAAGATCATGGCATCCAGTCCCATCACTTCATGGGAAATAGATGGGGAAACAGTGGAAACAGTGTCAGACTTTATTTTGGGGGGCTCCAAAATCACTGAAGATGGAGACTGCAGCCATGAAATTAAAAGACCACTTACTCCTTGGAAGAAAAGTTATGATCAACCTAGATAGCATATTCAAAAGCAGAGACATTACTTTGCTGACTAAGGTCCATCTAGTCAAGGCTATGGTTTTTTTGTGGTCATGTATGGATGTGAGAGTTGGACTGTGAAGTAATCTGAGAGCCGAAGAATTGATATTTTTGAACTGTGGTGTTGGAGAAGACTCTTGAGAGTCCCTTGGACTGCAAGGAGATCCAACCAGTCCATTCTGAAGGAGATCAGCCCTGGGATTTCTTTGGAAGGAATGATGCTAAACCTGAAACTCCAGTACTTTGGCCACTTCATGCAAAGAGTTGACTCATTGGAAAAGACTCTGATGCTGGGAGGGATTGGGGGCAGGAGAAGAAGGGGACGACAGAGGTTGAGATGGCTGGATGGCATCACTGACTCAATGGATGCGAGCCTGAGTGAACTCCAGGAGTTGGTGATGGACAGGGAGGCCTGGCGTGCTGCGATTCATGCGGTCACAAAGAGTCGGACACGACTGAGCGACTGAACTGAACTGAACTGAAAGTTCTCTCTTCTCTCTCCTCTTTCCCTATACGACTAACCAAATTAATTACTGTAATGGCTTTAGTGTTTTCTTGTGTACCCTTCTTGAAATTTTTTTAAGTTCAAGAAAAGGCATAAGCACCTTTTATACAGAAAGTAGCAACAGCTCATTTCATTCTGTACCGTTCTATAACATACATTTTCCCCTCAATATATCCATCTTAGAGCTATTAAGTACCTTTTAATTGATTGTAAACTTCAGCCAAATAAGGATATTAAAAATAAATCATTTTCTTATTTATGGATATTTAGGTTTTATTTTTCAGTCTTTAACTCTTACACAGAGTGCCACAATCAATCATCTATCTTGTATGTATTGGGACCATATTTTCATTTCAAACTTCCCTTCAGATAAGTACCCAATAATGGAATTATTTGATAAAAAAGCATATGCATGTTAAGTATGTTAAATTTTGATATTGGTATGCTGCCTTGTCAAAGATCATTTCAGATTATTCCCCTTCTGTTTGTATGTGAGAATACCTCATTACCCAGATTTCCATCCTATTCCTAGCATCGTATTTATTTGTAGTATTTATTATTCTTTTGATGTTTGACTTAGTTCTATTTTATAATATAGTGTGTGTATGAGTGAGAGAGAATGAGTGTATGTGTGAGCATTGTGTATGTATGTCTGTTTGTGATTTTTGTCCTTCAGTAATTCATGGCAGACTGAGCTGTCATATAAATTTGGGAGGTCATACTTTATCAATGTGAAAAAATTAAAAAAATCTGAACAAATTTTAACATTTTTATTTTCTTCTATGTTGTTTTTAGATATATGTTGCTACATAAAAATTCACACTTCAGACTTAGTAACTTAATACTATTTTTTTTCCAATAAGTCTGGGCTGACTGGTATCAATAGCATAGTTCTTTTCCTGGTCTTTTTAGAGATTACCAGTGTTTGGGGGGCAATTTAACTTTGTTGAAAGTAATGTGTACTTCATATTATTAATGTAGAATACTAAAATGGGATGAAAACTGATGTGGAGAAAGGAAATTAATGAATGTGGTTACTTTGGGTACAAAACCTGATGATCAAATAAATATTTAAAAATTATATCTCCCCAAGTGATTGATTTTTTTTCTAACATTAATACAATGAGTTATTGAATCTGAGCTTATTGACACCACATTCTGTTTAAGGTTTCCTTCGAACAGCCTGATGGCAACACCTTTAAATGGTCCTGTTTCTTCTGTTTCCCACCCTAAGTGCCCCAATATAGTTCTATCTATTTAGTTATTATATATCACCTACTGTCTTTGCTCCAAAGCACTCTGTGGACAGAACACATTCAATCAAAATGTAGGCTAGGAAATGCAGTTCTGTTGACTAAGCCAATTCCAGAATTTCTCTCTAGGGCACAAACTTAAAACACAACCTGAAACAACATTTTGCTATTTAATTCATCAGCAGAAAAGTAGCTCTGCTGAGATGGAATAAAGTTAGGACTGCCTAGGTTAACATGGACATTCAGTATTGATAGTGATCAGAGTCTGGGTTACTCAAATACTATTTTAAGTAAGGAAACATAGGACCAATTTTGCCAAGTTCAAGAATTATAATTGTAAACATACGTTCTTCTCATGTGGGTGGAACTTACACTTGTGGCTGCAGGGTAGGGAAAAGAAGAAAATCAACATTGACTCAGTAAGTTTTGACATCTCTGAGGAACAAAGGTAGAAACTCAAATCAGGGTGTTCAGTATTTGAATCAATATAGATCAGTCTTTGGATGCCCAGTCAGTGCTACTAATATTGCTCTTTGTGATTGCAGTACTCCAGCTGGAGATTCTTCCTGTCAGCTTCATCATGAGCCCATTGCCCTGATTTCTGCTGTCATCATTTCCAAGTGTTTATATTGCTTTGAAAGTATTTACATGGCTCTGCATTTCCCTCACTTGGAGAAGGCCAGGCCAGTTTATTATTATTATTATTATTAGCTTCTATTGTTTCCAAATGTTCCACACTGAATTCAGTTGTGCAAAGGGGATGTTTTTAATACTTGGTACTAACTACTATCAGCACTGTTCTGTAATCTCTTTCTGTTTTTTCACCTCTCTCATGTTCTTTATTAATAAATTCCATATTTTGCAATCATTTAGTCTCCACTTTAGCAGCATGCAGCAAAAAAAGAGAAAGCTGGTATTCTGCATTTCAAGAAATAGATCTACTGTTCAACTGATATCTTGCTTCTACCCCCTGCCTTTGTATCAATAGTTTGTTATAGACAAGTGGCTCTGCCTTCTATGATTCTTCATCCCTGGACCATGTAAGCCTGCCATAGGTAGAAGCCCACAAAAATAGTGTGATGGCAACTTCAAAGAGAAGATTGTATCCTGCTTCTGCTGAGACATAATATAAAAGAAACAAATGTTTATACGTGTGTATATATATACAAAGAGAGAGAGAACAGTGTGAGAGAAGTGCACATTGGTAAGATGATAAGATTTTGCATTCTTCTTTCTAAGGTTCTACTGAATATAACAGAAACCCTTTAAAACCTAATGCAAGTCCATTGATTTTTTTGTTGTTGTCGAATGCGAGACTGCATGCTTATCATCATTTCTGGCTCTAATTCTTTTCAGTTGTTTACAATAGTTTCCAGTTCAAGGGCTAGGATAAATCAAAGAGTACAAAACAGGCCCTTTTAAAGTCTTCAGGTTTTAAGAGAGAAATCTGGATATGAACTAAAAACACTTATGATGGACAATTTCTGTGTCAGCCTTACACTCTGTTTATTGCTGTCATTTAGTTATCTTATTTTTCATCTGTCTCCAATACATACCCCTATGTACATAACTGAATTACACCATTTTATTCATTCAATAACTGTGTTATACCTATGGCAAAATACTTCATTCTAGATACCTTATTCACTAGACCTTCTATTTTGATTCTTTATATTAGTTCCACTTTTTAATTAAACTCCATGCTAAATATCTATCTCTATGGGTTAGTTGAGAATAACAAAAATATGATGTATCATACAATTTTGAAATTTAATAATTAAAACATCTGGAAATGCTTTTTTTTTATTATTCAGAAGAATCTAAAACCCCATTAGGAAATTTCTTTTGTCTGACTAATGATGTATAAGAACAGGGAGAGTCATGGGTGATGGTTTCTCTCGGAAGAAATCAATTACTGTCTCATCTACTATTTCCCTGTGGGAATAGAATGAATGCCAATACAATCCCAGTTGGCATAAAACCTTGCAAAATGTTTCCCTTTCCTGGCTAACATTTGAAAATGTTTCAAGTGAAAGATAGCACTAACTCTGATGTTTGTGTAATTTCTTTCTCCCTTCTTGCCTTCCTTTCACTGGATCACAGAAGCAATGCAAATTATACTAGATTAATATGATTCAATTATTGTACTCTGAAATATTTAATTTACCCTCATTGTAAGAATTTGAGAAATATTTAAACTTATTTTCTTTTCTAACCTGATTTTAAATCCAATAACATAACTCTGAAGTAAAATTAGCATTTTTAATTTTTGTGAAAAACTTGTCCCTTGCTGACAGGGTTGGTGATGAAAAAGAAATGACAAATTAATGTCTCTTATTTTTTTAATTATTTAAACAGCCAGCGTCTTGTCTTCCTCAAGCTTGGCCATAGGCTAAAGCTGTAATCCTCTTGAATGTTAAAGTCATAAATAATCTAGGGATCCTGTCTTTTGGGACAAAAAATTCTAAGACAATTGTAAAGAAGGGCACTAACTATTCTCTTACCTCCCACAATCATTTGGTATAGATCCAACTCAAGCAAGCTATTACCTGCTTCTCCCTGGCCCAAAATACCCATTCATTCTGAGTAAATTATGCTCCTCAAAGACCATGAAGCTTCCCACTAAACTCCATGTGATATTTAACACAATCCAAATGGTAGTAAAAAACAAAACAAACAAAAAAAACCAAAACAAAACTGAAAGAACTCTACATGTTAGACAGATGAATGAGTAAAAGAGATTTCTAATGCAAGCAGAAGTACTATGAGTAGGTAAATTGGAGACTAGCTAACTTGCTGAATAAAGTCATGCAAACTCAATTGAAATAAATAAGACTGGGTCTGGGTCACAAGTTTGCAACCTTTGCAAAACAGATCAATATTTTTAAGATTTCTTTTAAGAAACAGTCATCCTAAAAGACTCCTGGGGAAGAGGAAAAACTTCCATTGTTACACGTGATAGAGAAACTGCACATAGTACATCTCCCTTTGCAGATTTGTAATGTGATCAAACATGTTAAAACAGTGGTCTCCAAATGGAGTACATCAATATCATAGGGTGCACAAGATAATTTAGTAAGAGGTAGGAAGGAAACTTGAGAACAATGTTGTTTTAATTTTAATTTTTAATTGGAGGATATTGCTTTACAATGTTGTGTTGGTTTCTGCTTGTACAACAGGGCGAATCAGTTATAAATATACATATATCCTCTCCCATTTAAACCTCCCTCCCACAACCCCCCCAAGCCATGCCACCTCACCCATGTCATCTTACCCTTCTAAGTTATCACAGAGTACCAGGCTGACCAGGCTGAATTCCCTATGTTATATAACAACTTCCCACTAGCTATCTTCCTAAGTGGCACTGGTGGTAAAGAACCCACCTGCTAACACAAGAGACATAAGAGATATGGGTTTGATTCCTGGGTCAGGAAGATCCCCTGGAGGAGGGCATGGCAACACACTTCAGTATTCTTGCCTGGAGAATCCCATGGACAGAGGAGCCTGGAGGGCTACAATAAAGAGTCAGAAACGACTGAAGCAACAAGGCATGCATGCGCTAGCTATCTCTTTTACATATGGTGATGTGTATAAATCAATGCTACTCTATTTTTATGATATTTTTTATTTTATTTTGTGCATTTTATAAAGTACATATTATTATCATGAGTAAGTATGTGAACACACACACTTCTATTGGGAATATGTACTCAATTGTTATTGATGAAGTGTATGAAGAAAAAAATTGCACACTTCTTCATTACAGCATCTGAGAACTTTTGTAGTAAAGCAACATTACTTTGAAATTGTATCACCATAGGCTACTTTATGTGTGTGTATGCATCCTTGATTATGATCCAGTGAAACATATTCTGCGAGTCACAGTTTTAGCAGCCAGAAGGTTGGTTTTTTTTTTTTTTTCCCTCCCTTTATATCTTCTAACAGACAAATGAAAATGACCTGGATTTTAGAGTGTTTTGCAAATGCAGTTATTCCTGAAAAGTCTTGATTAGAGAGAACATAGAAAAGCAAAAGTATCAGGAAGAATTTTTACCTTCTTGGCAGCTGAGAAGTTAGCCTATCAAACTTTAATGGATGCTGTTAAAAGACATGAGATTCCTGGGTCACCGATGAATGATGCCCTAACTGGTAGCCAGAGCATCAGCATTTTGGGGTGGGGTTGGGGACCATTCTCTAAGACTCACTTCCCACAGGTAGACATGAGGAAGACTGGCTAACAGCTGCATAGATCACAAGCTGCTTTCAGGTGGGAAATCCTGAGTTTTAGGGGGTTTGGGTCTTTTATAATGGGATAAAACATGCTTCCACTTCAGATAAAGACACTGTATCTGTCTTTCAAGGCTGTTCACTATTGTCCTTGAAAAAAATTGTCATGAATCAAAGGCAGTTGATGCCTCTGCCTACAAAATATGTAGAAACATGCAAAATCACGGAGAATTGTCTCTTGTTTAAGCTGTGATAATGGATTTGGCTTTACAAAGAGTAAGCCAGCATACCTGCACCTAAGCAACAATCTCTTCCAAATTCTTCCACACAGGATCATGTTCATGGATACACAACCAGTGCAAACATGCAAAGCCCATGCTCAGAAGCCACATCTTGCACTATGGTTTAATGATCTGTGATTTTTCCTGGTTATTGTCTTGAAACTCTTAATAATGTTATCTTCAGCTAGTTCAGTTCAGTCACTCAGTCGTGTTCGACTCTTTGCGACCCCTTGAATCGCAGCAGGCCAGGCCTCCCTGTTCATCACCAACTACCGGAGTTCACCTAAACTCATGTGGATTGAGTCAGTGATGCCATCCAGCCATCTCATCCTCTGTCGTCCCCTTCTCCTCCTGTCCTCAGTCCCTCCCAGCATCAGGGTCTTTTCCAATGAGTCAACTCTTCACATCAGGTGGCCTAAGTATGGGAGTTTCAGCCTCAGTATCAGTCCTTCCAATGAACACCCAGGACTGGTCTCCTTTAGGATGGACTGTTTGGATCTCCTTGCAGTCCAAGGGACTCTCAAGAGTCTTCTCTAACACCACAGTTCAAAAGCATCAATTCTTTGGTGCTCAGCTTTCTTCACAGTCCAACTTTCACATCCATACATGATCATTGGGAAAACCATAGCCTTGACTAAACAGACCTTTGTTGGCAAAGTAATATCTCTGCTTTTTAATATGCTAACTAGGTTGGTCATAACTTTCCTTTCAAGGAGTAAGTGTCTTTTAATTTCATGGCTGCAATAACCATATACAGTGATTTTGGAGCCCCCCAAAATAAAGTCTGACACTCTTTCCATTGTTTCACTATCTATTTCCCATGAAATGATGGGACCAGATGCCATGATCTTTGTTTTCTGAATGTTGAGCTTTAAGCCAACTTTTCCCCTTTCCTCTTTCACTTTCACATTATCTTAGATCTTATGTTTTGTAAATGAAGTCCTATGAGACAACAGAGCAGTTGCCAGGCCCTTGGAGTCCTGATTTATGCATAATCCCATCTCTTGCTGCCTCCCTGCCTCCTGAGAATCAATTCTATGCCATTTGCTGTTCCTGACACCCCATACTCTGCTCAGCCTCCCCACCCGAGGAAGCCTGTTTCTCTCTAGGGCAGTGACTGGGTTATGTTAATTGGAGGAGTCATTTGTTTCCTGTTGCCCTTCTCCCCACATGAAGGCCTTGGATGATTGTAAGAGCAACAGTCACACATGCATCCAGAAGGTAGTCAGGCTGAGACCATGGAAGAAGGCTCCTAGCCTCACCTTGATCCAGTGCACTGTAAGTACTGAGGATGCATCCATGTGTGCATAGGAGCTTAAAGACCCTGGATACTTCCTGTTCTCCATGGTTTGTGCAGCAAGCCTGTAGAAAGAGGAAGTGCTTAGTTTGACTTTTCCAGGTGAGCCTTGTCCCCTTCAGGGTCCAACACATCCATCTAACAGCAGGAAGAAATAGTTGCCCAGCATGACCTAAGCCAACAGCAGGGCCCCCAGTCATGCTAGTGTTTGCACTAGCCCAGTGAGTATCCAGAAGCCCAAGGGAACAGTCCTCTTGCTGACTCCACGCCTGGCAGGGCATCTTTTCTGCCTTCCAACCTTCCTGAGTCTAGTTTTCATTGTCTTTCTTAGTCATTTTGAGGTATCCTCTGGGGATTAACTCTGGCATAAAAATTGCATAATTTTGGTAATTCTTTAAATGAGTTAGAGCTTTCATATTTCCAGCTAAAACTGGCATTGTAAAATATAAAAAAGAATGCTTAAATTAAATGCCAGTAATTAAATATTTTAACTTTCCTTTATTTAGAGTGATGTTATATGACAGAGAAAATACAAAATGGCAAGCTGAGAAAGAGATAGCAGAAGAAAGGGAACGTTTATATATAGTATTTTTTGGTGCTTTCCCCCCTACCCTGTTTTTGCAAGAAGGATCCTTGCATTTTCATTTTGCACTTGGCCACTGTGATTTATGCATCAAGCCCTGCTCACCCAAGATATCCCTGCTTCACCTCACTCACTGCCCTTCACCTCAGAGCTCACTGGATTTGAAAACTGTTGAGGAGGTGGCCAAGCTCTGCATCTGTACCATACTCTTTTTCACTTTTTTTTTTTTTTAAACAAGAGAAAAGAATCCCTGCTTCTATTGTCAAGAGGACAGTCTTAACAACCTATCCCCTTGCATACTGCACCCTTTACTCTTGTTTTTGTCAGGGATCTCCACTTGAATTTATCCTTTCACTTGAACCATGAAATCATCACATTTTTCACCTCTCCTGTACAATTCATACAAACTTATACTGTTAACTTTAACATGTACAAATAACATAACATTCAAAACAGGAGAATCTCTTAACCCTTCAACCCTGATTTTAGTTGCCTTTTCATTTTTCTCCTTTCATTTGCAGCAAAAATTCTTAAGATTTGTGCACGTTCATTGTCTCCCTGTCTTCGCTTCAAATTCAGTTATCTTCCCATGCCACTCCTGCTACTGTCTGTATATCTCCACTGAATTTGCTTATTAAATTACCAAATAATCTCTTAATACCAAATTCACTGCTTCCTTATCTAGTCCCCATCTTACATGACTCTTCAGCAGCATTCAACACAGTTAATGACTCCTTCCTTCTCGGAATTCCTGGTTTCTGTAACTTATCACTCACCTCACTATTCATTCACCTTGTTGGCTACTTATCAGTTTTCTGCTGACTCCTTCTCTTTCACCAAAACTTTAAATGTTGGAATGCATCCAAAACCATATGCTAGGAGAACAAGATGGCAGAGAGGTAGGTGGATATATAGTACATCTCTCTTCACAGATATATCATGAATACACCTTCATGCACAGAAGTGCATGCAGAACACCAACTGAAAGTGGACAAGAGTACCCGACCAGAGGAAAAGAGTATATAGAACAATGAAAAACTCGAGATCAAGCCCTGAGCCTTTGCAGTGGGAGCACTGACTCCAAAACCCTAGATTACCAGAGAACTAACCCTAGGGAGTATCAAATAGTGGGAACTCATACAAAGGAAACCACTTGAATACAAGACCCAACATCACCCGACCACCAGTAGCACCTTGTGCAGGATGCCACATCTAAACAACAAAAAAAACAAATATACAAACCAATCATCAACAAACAGGAGTACCACCTCATTCAGCCTTTCCCATCAGAGGAAAAACAAACAAACAAATGCTTAGCACAAATCTCAGCCTATAGGAAGCTTACATAAACCACTGGACCAAACTTAGGAGGGCAGAAACCAAAAGGAAGAAAGAATTCAACCTTGAAGTCTGGGAAAAGGAGACCTCCAACACAATAAGTTAAAAAAAAAAAAAGAAAAAAGAAAAGACAGAGAAATACTACACAAATGAAGGAACAAACTAGAAACACAGAAATCCAAATAAAGGAAGAGGAAATGGGCAAACTACCTGAAAAAGAATTCAGAATAGTGATAGTAAAGATGATCAAAAACCTTGAAAACAAATGGAGAAAATGCAAGAATCAACTAAAAAAAAAACCAGAAGAATTAAAGAATAAACATACAGAGACAAACAATTCCTGAAATTAAAAATACTCTAGAAGGAATCAATAGCAGAATATCTGATGCAGAAGAACAAATCAGTGAGCTGGAAGATAAAATGGTGGAAATAACTTCTGAAGAGCAGAATAAAGTAAAAAGAATGAAAAGAACTGAGAATAGTCTTGGAGACCTCTGGGACCATATCAAACACACCAACATTTGAATTATAGGGGTCTCAGAAGAAGAGAAAAAGAAAGGGTATGAGAAAATTATAGTTGAAAATTTCCCGAACATTGAAAAGGAAATCGTTAAGAGTCCCATACAGGATAAACCCAATGATAAACATGTCAAGACACATACTAATCAAACTAACAAATAAAGAATATTAGAAGCAGCAAGGGAGAAGCAAGAAGTAACATACAAGGGATTTCAGATTATATTACAAAGCTACAGTCATCAAGACAGTGTGATACTGGCACCAAAACAGAAATATAGACCAATGGAACAAGACAGAAAGCCCAGAAATAAACCCAAGCCCCTATGGGTACCTTATTTTTGACAAAAGGGGCAAGAATACACAATGGCACAAAGACAGCCTCTTCAATAAATGGTGCTAGGAAAACTGGATAGCTACATGTAAAAGAATGGAACTAAAACACTTCCTAACACCCTCAGTTCAGTTCAGTTGCTCAGTTGTGTCCGACTCTTTGTGACCCCATGAATTGCAGCACGCCAGGCCTCCCTGTCCATCACCAACTCCCAGAGTTCACTCAGACTCATGTCCATCGAGTCAGTGATGCCATCCAGCCATCTCATCACTTTCTCCTCCTGCCCTCAATCCCTCCCAGCATCAGAGTCTTTTCCACTGAGTCAGTTCTTCACATGAGGTGGCCAAAGTACTGGAGTTTCAGCTTTAGCATCATTCCTTCCAAAGAAATCCCAGGGCTGATCTCCTTCTGAATGGACTGGTTGGATCTCCTTGCAGTCCAAGGGACTCTCAAGTCTTCTCCAACACCAAAGTTCAAAAGCATCAATTCTTCGGCACTCAGCCTTCTTCACAGTCCACCTCTCACATCCATACATGACCACAGGAAAAACCATAGCCTTGACTAGACGGACCTTAGTTGGCAAAGTAATGTCTCTGCTTTTGAATATGCTATCTAGGTTGATCATAACTTTTCTTCCAAGAAACAAGCATCTTTTAATTTCATGGCTGCA
>SJYQ01001691.1:891559-904719 GCA_006410935.1 Redunca redunca
CTGAGAGACATCTATAATCATTTTTCCTACATTTCCGGCATAAAACTCTTTGTTTACTTTTTCATATGATAGATATTTTGTTATATTATCTGCTATGGAGAATAGAAAGATAATTAAATCTTTCCTCTAGCAAGGTTCATCTGAAATTGTTCTTTGGTATTGATAGTTTAGAGAAGTTTCTTTCTGCTTCATAATTCATTACTGATAATGTCACACCATGTTTCAGGATTGTTGTCAAATTTGAGAAAGCCGCTCTGAATTTATCAAATGTGAACAGGGAACTTAAAATTTCTCTTGTGCAATGGCTAACCTTAAATACTCCTTGAATTCACAACATTCATAAACCACTCTGCCAGAAGTGTCATTATGTCCTTGTTAGGGCATATTACTATGTTACCTTCTTTGATACGTTTTCATGTCAAGTCAGCAAGAAATTAAAATCATTTTCCAGTGATTCATTCTTTACTTAGATTATTTGTAAAAATTCTCAAATCTATTTATTGTTTCTATTTGAAATGCCTCATTCACTTAATCAGTACTTTGGTAATTTTTTTTTTGTTATTATAATTCATTTCCCAGAGTTAGAATATTTTTTTTTCATTTCACTGAGAATGAACATCTACATACAGTAAAATGCAAAGATATTAAATGGATAATTCAAGGTTTTGACAAACATACATGCATGTCGCTTCCACTCAGTCGTGTCCGATTCTTTGGACTGCAGCTCACCAGGCTTCCCTGTGCTTCACCATGTCCCAGAGTTTGCTCAAAATCATGTCCATCGTGTTGGTGATGCCATCCAACCATCTCATCCTCTGTCGTCCCCTTCACCTGCCTTCAGACTTTCTCAGCATCAGGGTCTTTTTCAGTGAGTCAGCATTTCATATCAGATGGCCAAAGGATTGGAGTTTCAGCTTCAGCATCAGTCCTTCCAATGAAAATTCAGGACTGATTTCCTTTAGGACTCACTGGTTTGATCTCCTTGCAGTCCAAGGGACTCTCAAGAGTCTTCTCCAATACTACAGTTCAAAAGCATCAGTTCTTTGGTGCTCAACTTTATTTATAGTCCAACACTCACATCCATGCATGACTACTGGAAAACAATAGCTTTGACTAGCTATCAGGGAAGCCCTGATAGCTCAGTTTGTAAAGAATCTGCCTGCAATGCAGGAGACCCCAGTTCGATTCCTGGGTGGGAAAGATCCACTGGAGAATGGATAAATTACTCCCTCTAGTATTCTTGGACTTCCCTTGTGGCTCAGATGGTAAAGAATCCACCTGCAAAGCGGGAGACCTGGATTCGATTCCTGGGTTGGGAATATCCCCTGGAGAAGGGAAAGGCTACCCACTCCAGTATTCTGGCCTGGAGAATTCTATGGACTATACAGTCCATGGGATCACAAAGAGTCAGACACGACATCCATATCACCAATATCTTAACTGAGATGTAGATGATTTCCATGAGTGCAAGAACACTCTTTTTGTGCCTTTTCAGTCAGTCCCAATCCTCACACCCTTGTAGACGAGTATCCTTAGTCCTAACATGATTTATTCGTTTTGCTTATTTTTGTATTTCATATGATGCTGTTCAGTTGTGTCTGACTCTTCGTGATCCCATGGACTGCAGCACAGGCTTCCCTGTCCTTCACTCTTTCACAGAGTTTGCTCAGACTCTTGTCAATTGAGTCAATGATCCCATCCATCCATCTCACCCTCTGTCATCCCCTTCTCCTGCCTTCAATCTTTCCCAAATTCAGGGTCTTTTATAATTGGTCAGCTCTTCACAACAGATGGCCAAAATATTGGAAAGTCAGTTTCAGCATCAGTCCTCCTAATGAATATAAATATTCCAATGAATATAATTAAAATATTTATATTTCATATAAATAATGTCATGCAATATTTTCTTTTGGTCATGGTTTCTTTTATTTGATGTTTTTAAGAATCGTTCATACTCTTACATGTAACAATGATTTATTCTTCTTTTTAAACTGATAAGTAGAATTCCATTGTATATGATTATTTGCCTACTTTTGTTAGGAAATTGAGTCATTTTCAGGTTCAAGCTATTATGAATATATCTATCAAATTGTTTTAACACTATTTGTTGAGAAGTCTCTGTATTGAATGGTTATCTTTTAGATAATCAATTGACTATTCATTGAATTATTTGTTTATGCTTACACTAAATCCTGCTGCAGCTGATTATGGCAGAATAGAAGGACATATGCTCATCTTCTCCTGTGAGAACTCCAAAACTACAACTTGCTGCTGAACAACCATTGACTAGAGAATGTTGGGTCCCACCACAAAAGATAACCCATGTCAAAAGGCAAAGGAGAAATCCCCAGAAAGATGGTAGGAAGGGTGAAATCATGTTTAGAATCAAGCCCCATACCCACCAGAGATGCTCAGAGGCCTCTAACAAACGTTGTGCACACCAGGACCCAGAGACCCCTCAGAGACTGAGCCAGAACTGTGTTTGAGTGTCTCCTGCAAAGATATGGGTCAACAGTGGCCTGCTGCAGGGGCAGGGGCTCTGGGTGCAGTAAACCTGGGTATGGCATAAGCCCTCTTAGAGGATGTCCCATTAACCCCACCATAGTCATCAGAACTTACACAAGACTGGGGAAACAGATTCTTGGAGGGAATAAGCAAAACCTTGTGTGCACCAGGACCCAGGAAAAAGGAGCAGTGACCTCATAAGAGACTGACCCAGACTTGCCTGTGAATGTCCAGGAGTCTCCAACAGAGGTGTGGGTCAACTGTGGCCTGCTACAGGATTGGGGGCACTGAGTGTAACAGTGCTTGCATGGGACCTTTTGAAGGAGGTCACCATTAATTTCATTACCTCCACCATAGTTTGGCCTCAGATCAAACAACAGAAGGGAACATAGCCCTGCCCTTCAACAGAAAACTGGGTTAAAGATTTACTGAGCATGGCCTTGCCCATCAGAACAAAACCCAGTTTCCTCCTCACTCAGTCTCTCCCATCAGGAAGATTCCATAAGCCTCTTATCCTTCTCCATCAGAGGGCAGACAGAATTAAAACCACAATCACAGAAAACTAAGCAAACTGATTGCATGGACCACAGCCTTGCCTAACTCAATGAAACTATGAGCCATGCAGCGTAGGCCACCCAAGATGGACAGGTCATGGCAGAGAGTTCTAGCAAAACGTGGTCCACTGGAGAAGGGAATGGCAAACCACTTCAGTATTCTTGCCTTGAGAACCCCATGAACATCATGAAAAGGCAAAAAGATAAGACACTGAAAGGTAGAACTCCCCAGGTCAGTAGGTGTCCAATATGCTACTGGAGATCAGTGGAGAAATAACTCCAGAAAGAATGAGGAGATGGAGCCAAAGGAACAACACCACTCAATTGTGAATGTGACTGGTGATGGAAGTAAAGTCCGATGCTGTAAAGAGCAATATTGCACAGGATCGTGAAATGTTAGGTCCACAAATCAAAGAAAATTGGAAGTGATCAAATGAGATGGCAAGAGTGAACATCGACATTTTAGAAATCAATGAACTAAAACGGACTGCAATGGATGATTTAACTCAGATGACCATGATATCTACTACTGTGAGAAAGACTCCCTTAGAAGAAATGGAGTAGCCATTATAGTAAACAAGAGTCTGAAATGCAATAAGTAAGGAAGTACACGTTAGTAGCTCAGTCATGCCCGATTCTTTGCAACCCCATAGACGGCAGCTCACCAGGCTCCTCTGTCCATGAGATTTTCCAGGCAAGGATACCAGATTGGGTTGCCATTTCCTTCTCCAGGGGATCTTCCAAACCCAGGGATTGAACTCAGTTCTCTTACCGACTGAGCTACAAGGGAAGACCAGAAATGCAGTACTTGGATGCAATCTGAAAAATGACAGAATGATCTCTGTTCGTTTCCCAGACAAACCACTCAATATCACAGTAATCCAACTCTATGCCCCAACCAGTAATGCTGAAGAAGCTGAACAGTTCTATGAAGACCTACAAGACCTTCTAGAACTAACACCCCCAAAAGATATCCTTTTTATTATAGGGAACTGGAATGCAAAAGTAGGAAGTCAAGAAATGCATGGAGTAATGGGAAAATTTGGCATTGGAGTACAGAATGAAGCAGGGCAATGGCTGATAGAGTTTTCTCAAGAGAACACACTGGTCATAGCAAACACCCTCTTCCAACAACACAAGAGAAGACTGTACACATGAACATCACCAGATGGTCAGTACCGAATTCAGATTCATGATATTCTTTCTAGTTAAAGATGGAGAAGCTCTATACAGTCAGTGAAAACAAGACTGGGAGCTGACTGTGGCTCAGATCATGAACTCCTTATTGCCAATTCACACATAAATTGAAGAAAATAGGGAAAATCACTAGATCATTCATGTATGACCTAAATCAGATCCCTTACATATATACAGTAAAAGTGAGAAATAAATTCAAGGGATTAGATCTGATAGACAGAGTGCCTGAAGAACTATGGATGGAGGTTTGTGACATTGTACAAGATGCAGTGATCAAGACCATTCCCAAGAAAATGAAATGCAAAAAGCAAAATGGTTGTCTGAGGAATTCTTAGAAATAGCTGGAAAAAAAAAAAGAAGTGAAAGGCAAAGGAGAAAAGGAAAGATATACTCATTTGAATGCAGAGTTCCAAAGAAGAGCAAGGAAAGATAAGAAAGGCTTCTTCAGTGATCAATGCAAAGAAAAAGAGGAAAACAATATACTGGGAAAGACTAGAGATTTCTTCAAGAAAATTAGAGAGACCAAGGGAACATTTCATGCAAAGATGGGCACAATAAAGGACAGAAATGGTAGGGACCTAACAGAAGTGGAAGACATTAAGAAGAGGTGGCAAGAATACATAGAAGATCTATACAAAAAAGATCATCATAACCTAGATAACCACAATGATACGATCACCCGCCCACAGTCAGACATCCTAGAATGTGAGGTTAATTGGGCCTTAGGAAACATCACTATGAACAAAACTCATGGAGGTGATGGAATTCCTATTGAACTATTTCAAGTCTTAAAAGGTGATGCTCTGAGAGTGCTGAACAAAATATGCTAGCACATTTGGAAAACAGCAGTGGCCACAGGACTGGCAAAGTTCAGTTTTTTTTTTTCCCATACTGAAGAAGGGCAATGCCAAACAATGTTCAAACTACCACACAATTGTGCTCATCTCACGTGATAGCGAATAATGCTCAAAATTCTACAAGGCAGGCTTCAACAGTGTGTGAACTGTGAACTTCCAGATGTTCAAGCTGGATTTTAAAAAGCCAGAGGAACCAAGGGTCAACTTGCCAATATCCTTTGGGTCATTGAAAAAGTTCCAGAAAAAATATCTACTTCTGCTTTATTGACAATGCCAAAGCCTTTGCCTATGTGGATCACAACAAACTGTGGAAAATTCTTCAAGAGATGGGAATACCAGGCCACCTGACCTGCCTCCTGAGAAATCTGTATGCAGGTCAGGAAGCAACAGTTAGAACTGGTCATGGAACAACAGACTGGTTCCAAATCAGGAAAGGAGTATGTCAAGGTTGTATATTGTCACCCTGCTTATTTAACTTATATGCAGATTATATCACGTGACATGCTGGGCTGGATGAAGCACAAGCTGGAATCAAGATTGCTGAGAGAAATATCAATAACCTCAGATAACACCACCCTTAAGGCAGAAAATGAAGAAGAACTAAAGAGCCTCTTGATGAAAGTGAAAGAGGAGAGTGAAAAAGTTGGCTTCAAACTCAACATTCAGAAAACTAAGATTGTAGCATATGGTCCCATCACTTCTTGGGAAATAGACCGGGGAAACAGTGGAAACAGTGACAGACTTTATTTTCTTGTGCTCCAAAATCACTGCCTATGATGACTGCAGCCATGAAATTAAAAGATGCCTGCTCCTTGGAAGAAAAGCTGTGATCAACCTAGATAGCATATTAAAAATCATTGCCAACAAGGGTCCATCTAGTCAAAGTTATGGTTTTTCCAGTAGTCATGTATTTATATGAGAGTTGGACTATAAAGAAAGTTGAGTGCTGAAGAATTGATGCTTTTGAGTTGTGGTGTTGGAGAAGACTCTTGAGAGTCCCTTGGACTGCAAGGAGATCAAACCAGTCCATTCTAAAGGAAATCAGTCCTGAATTTTCATTAGAAGGACTGATGTTGAAGGTGAAACTCCAATAAGTGAGCCCACTGATGCAAAGAATGCGACTCATTAGAAAAGTCCTTGATGCTAGGAAAGATTGCATGCAGGAGGATGCACAGAAGATGTTGACAGATGAGATGCTTTGATGGCATCACTGACTGATGTCATGAGTGTGAGTAAGCTCAGGTGGTTGGTGATGGGCAGGGAAGCCTGGCGTCCTGCAGTCCATGAGGTCACAAATAGTTGGACACAACTGAGTGACTGAACTGAAATGAACACTAAATCCACGTGGTCTTGATTACTGTAGAGTATACATAGAGCTGCTATAAACATTCTTGTGTAAGTCTTTTTGTGGATATATTTTTAGTTTTTGGTTTTGTAAATAGTGGAATTACTTTTTCATAAGGTAGGTTTATGTCGAACTTTTATAAGAAAATACCAAACAATATTTCAATATTGTTGAAATTATTGTATCAGCTTCACTCTTTATCTTAATTTGCTGCTGTTGTTGCATATCATGTTGCTGTTGCATATTCAGTTTTGCCTTACTCTTTGCGACCCTATGGACTGTAGCCTGCCACCTTCTCTGTCTAAGGGATTCTCCGGGCAAGAATACAGGAGTGTGTAGTCATTCCCTTTTCCAGGGGATCGTCTTGAACCAGGGATCTCTTTTGTCTCCTGCATTACAGGTGTATTCTTTACCTCTGAGCCTCTGGGGTAGCCCTTTCTGTTGTTAGTCTTATTTATTTTTCCAGTCTGGTGGATGAATCTCCTTGTGTTTTAATTTCCATTTACTATATTCAGTCATTAATTCTGTTAGTATTTTGTAGATCTCTTATGATTTTCTGTAGAATGGTGAGGGTACGTGTTAATAAAGGGATTTTACTTCTTCCTTTTAAACAATGCTAAAAGTAAGTGAAATTAACACTTTTGCTTTGTTCCCTGTTTTAGAGAAAAAGTATGCAATATGTCATTATTAAAATGATATTAGTTGGAAGTTTTATATAGCTGCTATTTATCATGTCAAAGTTGTTCCCTTCCATTTCTAATTAACTAATAATCTTTTTTCTTTTCATTAATGAATGTTGAATTTGTCAAATAATTTTTCTGCATTGATTGAGATTGTTATATAGTTTTTCTCCTTTATTCAGTTGCAGTATACACCTAAATGCCCATTTGGAATTTCAGCATATGACCTTATTTGGAAACGGGGTCTTCACAGATACAGTGGAATTAAAATGAGATTATACTGGATTAGGTAAGCCTTAATACAAAGATTAATGTCATTTATAACTTTATTGCTACTTCCATCTTGGGTATTCCTTTGGAAAAGTGTATGGATTCATTACATATTCTAATGTATTATTTATAGATTATAAGAGAAAGTCAAGCATGTACCTGCTGATACTTTTTATGTTGACCTGTCTTTATACTTAGAAATGTCTCTTAATAGTAGGCTTCCCTGGTGACTCAGAAGGTAAAGAATTGTCCTGCAATGCAGGAGACCCATGTAGGGAAGATTTCCTGGAGAAGGAAATGGCAACCTGCTCCAGTCTTCTTGCCTGGAGAATTCCATGGACAGAGGAGCCTGGCAGGCTGTAGTCCTTGGGGTCACAAAGAGTTGGAGATGACTGTGTGAATATCCCTCACTCACTCCAATACAAAGATTGACATCTTTAGAAGAAGAGAGAAATTTAAGCACAAAAACAGAAAGGAGAAGCCATGTTAATCTTAAGCCAGAAATTAGAATATTTTATGTACAAACCAAGGAATGTCAAGAACTGCCAAAAATCACCAGAGGCTAGGACAGAAGTGTGGGGCAGATTCTCTCTTAGAATCTTCAGTTGTAACTGACTCTACTAACATTTTGATTTGGGATTTATAACAGCTGGAAGAATTGTAAGAGATTAAATTTCTTTTAAGTCATTCCGTTTGTGGTACACTGTTACAACTCTAGGAAACTAATACAGATTTTGATATTAGTTTCTCACAATATTATTTCCCGTTTCCTGGAAAGCAGAGTCTGAGATGGATATCTGTGTACAGGATTTTTTTTTTTTCCTGAATCAATACTTGAGTCAGACCAAAGGAGTCAGAGGTGATCAGAGGAAGAAATTGGACTTTGATGCAATCACAACAAAAGCCTCACCTGAATCCACATGTACTTTGAGAGTAGAATGACCTTTGACCTGTCCTACATTAGTGAATGGAGACTGGGATTTTACTCCCACATCAGTCACTCACTTCTAGCACTCAAGGAGAATGAAGGTTTCAACCCAGAAGAGGTTGGGGAATCTGAACAGCACTGCAGCCTCTACTGTAGTCATTCCTTGCACTATTTGTATCTATAGTTTTTGTACTCTTTCTGGGAGCAGTTCCTTCAGAATTCTGATGAGAGTTCTTGGGAAGAAGATTGTTAGTGGCATAAATTAAAGCCTCTGCAGTTGCAGGTAATGTAAGACTAAAGTTGATATTCATATTTCATGATTTATTTACTCTACCCTCCATCTTAGTTTTCCCTCATTCATGATTTGATTATTCAGATCATAATCCATGAGCGATACACTGGTCACTGCTTTTTTTCTCAGATTATGGCTATTGTAGTTGTTCAAATATGATTTTGGGGGAAGAAAATGGCAACCCATTTCAGTATTCTTGCCCAGGAAATCCCGTGGACAGACAAGCTTGGTGGCCTACAATCTGTGGAGTCGCAAAGAGTCAGACACAACTGACCACTCACTCATATATGATTTAAGTGGGGCAAAGAAATAAAAAAGACATCCAGCTGGATCTTTCTGAGCTGTAAAATATACTCTTTCCATCACCTATTGTGTATCCTCAGCCCTATCTGCTCCTAATAGATGAGGTAAATTATATTTGCCATGTAGTGACTTCGTTTTTTGCATGCTTGTCTCAGCACACAGCCTAAAGCACTCAGGTGATAGCCATAGCTTGAAATTTGATGAAACTACTGTTATATTTTCCTAGTGGACCCATTCTTCTTCGGGATATCAAGACCTCTCTG
Source organism: Redunca redunca (assembly GCA_006410935.1). Lineage (NCBI taxonomy): Eukaryota > Metazoa > Chordata > Mammalia > Artiodactyla > Bovidae > Redunca > Redunca redunca. Next base: position 900,754 of record SJYQ01001691.1, read on the forward strand.
CTCATAAAATCTAGAATTGTAGAATGGCCATGCAAAGAGTCACTGAGGGTGATGTTAAGTGAGGCCATTTCTGATTCCACATTTTGTTCTCCAAACCCTGTCTTATTGGGGATACCACACTACAAAAGGGTCATTGATTTAGAATACATACTACATCCTGGAGGATGGTACCAATCCTTGCAACATATCATGTTCAAGCTTAAATCCCAGCTGTGCCTTTAAATTCTGTTCCCTAGCTTAATAGGCCCACAACTTAGGGTGTTATGATATATGATAGGATGAATGGACACCATAGTCATATAGCAACTTCCAAACCTTCTTCGCTGTAAAAGTTATCTCTTAATTTTCAAAAACTTTTTGAGGTATAAACAATTACTAATGTTGTGATAGTTTTGGGTGAACAGTGTAGGGACCCAGCCAGAAATGTATCTCTTATAGATGTAGTCTTATGTTGCGTGAGACCCCATGATGCTGCATCCAACACTCTGAAAGCTTTCACAGAATGGTTCTTTGGGCTGGGTAGGCAAATGAATGTGCAATATATATACTGATTCTAGTAAAAATAAAACTCTGAATTTTCCAGGATTGAAGGTGTCCAAAAAAGTCAACTTACTATGAATTGGGTTAGTTTGGCTGTTTTGAGGGATAGTGGTGTATCAGTGACTAAGCAATGGTCTCTGTTACTAGCAGGTTGAAAATTAAGTAGCAGTGGTGTGTATCTCAGATGTGGTATGTGCTCACAATTTTGGGCTCATACATAGCTTCCATACCTGTAGCTATATACTCAATGTGCCAGGAACAGTCAAAGACAAAAACTAACTGATGTTAACTGATCACATACAACTGTTTAGCTGTCTTTGACTCATTAGTAAAGAATGTTCTTTGGTGGGAATTAAAATGGCACACAGATCACACTTTGTGCCTATTCCAATGAGTTTTACATAATTCTATGGTAGAAGGATTATCTATTTGATGGTAAGTGGCTTACATTATTCCCAGGTGGCTCTAGTGGTAAAGAATCCACCTGACAATGAGAAATGAGTTCCATCACTGGGTCAGGAAGATCCTCTGGAGGAGGGCATGGTAACTCACTCTAATATTCTTGGGCAGAGGAGCCTGGCAGGCCACAGTCTATAGGGTTTCAAAGAGTCAGACACAACTGAAGCAATGTAGCATGCATGCACGCAGCTTACCTCCTAAAATCTCCTGTGCTCTAGAAATGCAAATTTTATATTAAAAGAGCATGAGGTTGAAAAGAGCATCCGTGGGTTGGGTATTGAGGTATAAATGAGGAATATTGGATGAGGCTGTGGTATTAGCATTACAAATAACATATAACCACTACCTCATCATCTTCTACTTTGTCTTTTGGAGATAGACCAATTTATGTTTAAGTCTCACTTTCTACCTGGGACACAAACAGGAAGAACCTAATTTATAGTGTTGCTTTGTTTTCCCACTTTATAAAAAATAATAACTATACATGGAGGGGAATAAAACTTTCCAAAGACTTCAAGTTTCATTTTATGCTTTTTGCTTTTAAGCTTAGTGTCTGATTGATTAGCAAGTAGAAAAAAGTAGTTCTTCAGCTTGTGAACTGGGGAGCAATTATCACCAAATGTAGACAGTATAAATATTATAAATTCAACCCCAAGCTACTTTCTGTGAGCGGAGTAGTGGGTGTCCTTGTTGTGTTCATGTGTATGACTTTAGGAACAAACAGCAGAATGTTTCATTCATATAAATTGGAAGGGATATTAAAAATAACTTTGAAGTTATGTAATATCTGAACTCACACCTTGAGTATTTCAGAGATTAAGGACTGAATAATGTGTTTAATCTACCTACTACACAATTGCCCTCATCTCACTGGCTAGCAAAGTAATGCTCAAAATTCTCCAAGCCAGAGTTCAACAGTATGTGTGAACCATGAACTTCCAGATGTTCAAGCGGGATTTAGAAAAGGCAGAGGAACCAGAGATCAAATTGCCAACATCCACTAGATCCCTCAAAAAAGAAAGAGGGTTGCAGAAAAACATCTACTTCTGCTTTACTGACTATGCCAAAGCGTTTGACTGTGTGGATCACAAAAAACTGGATAACGCTTCAAGAAATGGGAACACCAGACCACCTGACCTGCCTCCTGAAAAATCTGTGTGCATGCCAAGAAGCAACAGTGAAAATTGGACATGGAACAAAAGACTGATTCCAATTTGGGAAAGGGGATCATCAAGGCTGTAAAAATTGTCACCCTGCTTATTTAACTTATATGCAGAGTACATCTTGTGAAATACCAGGCTGGATGTAGCACAAGCTGGAATCAAGATTGCTGGGAGAAATATCAATAACCTTAGATATGCAGGTGATACCACCATTATGGCAGAAAATGAAGAAGAACTGAAGAGCCTCTTGATGAAAGTGAAAGAGGTGAGTGAAAAAGTTGGCTTAAAACTCAACGTTCAAGAAAATAAGATCATGGCTTCCAGTCCCATCACTTCATGGCAAATAGATGGGGAAACAATGGAAACAGCAACAGACTATTTTAGGGGGCTCCAAAATCACTGCAGATGGTGACTGCAGTCATGGAATTGAAAGGAGTTTGCTCTGTGGAAGAAAAGCTATGACCAACTTAGACAGTATATTAAAAAGCAGAGACATTACTTTGCCAACAAAGGTCCATCTAGTTGAAGCTGTGGTTTTTCCAATAGTCACATATGAATGTGTGCATTGGTTTATAAAAAAGAACTGAGTGTTGATGAATTGATGCCTTTGAACTGTGGTGTTGGAGAAAACTCTTGAGAGTCCCTTGAACTGCAAGGAGATCCAACCAGTCCATCCTAAAGGAGATAAGTCCTGAATATTCATTGGAAGGACTGATGCTGAAGTTGAAGTTCCAATACTTTGGCCACTGATGAGAAGAGCTGACTCATTGGAAAAGACCCTGATTCTGGGAAAGATTGAAAGTGGGAGGAGAAGAGGATGACATAGGATGGGATGGTTGGATGGCATCACCGACTTGGTGGAAATGAGTTTGAGCAAGATCCAGGAGTTGGTGATGGACAGGGAAGCCTGGCCATGCTGCAGTCCATGGCATTGCAAAAAGTTGGACACAACTAAGCAACTAAACTGAACTGAATGTTCAGAAAGTAGACAAAGAAACCTATTTGTGTAAATGCTATTTCATCAGAGGTAGACTTTAAAACTGATCACTTTATTCACATGCTCAAGTCTTCAGGAGACCAGACCAAATTCTTGTCTGAGCATGCCTACAGTGATTCTTTTAAGGCTGAGCTTCAGGTATGACATACTGTATTATATCCAGAACCTTTTTACTATGTTATCATCTCCCCCACTGGTTTAATTTATGTATTTAATTTTAGCTTCCAGGGTGCAATGTGGCTAATTACTTGAGAACTACAGAACTTTACAAATGAAATTTTTGCTTCTATAATTTGTGGTATATTAAGTATAATAATGTACATTTAATTTCCTCAAAAAAGATGATTATGCTAATAGAAATATTTGAATAAAAATTGTACTTTGTGCTGGATTCTGTTCTTTACCTACTAATTTATATTAATACAAGTCAGTAAGAAATTTCTAATAAACCACTTCAACCTTAGGCAGGCAAGTCTGTGAACATCATAGAAGCACCACCCCCGCCTTTGATATATTGAGGAAAAGTGGATATCTCACAGTCCAGGAGAGCCAGAATTCCTATTAGATGAAAGTTCATGGGGAATATTATCTAGTTCTAATGTGTAAAAGAGACAATTTGGGTATATGGATTCAGCGGAAGAAATAAACTTATAGGTGGATATCTGAGCACAAAGTCATCTTCTTTGATAATCATTTTGTATCCATTATAAAAACCAATCAAGAATTGTGTGAGCATTTTGTGGAAAGAGATCTTATCTCTATTTCTATATTTAAGGAAATATGATTTTTAAACTCAAATTCAGACTT
>SJYQ01001691.1:908533-936573 GCA_006410935.1 Redunca redunca
AAGAACTAAAAATCCTCTTGATGAAAGTGAAAGAAGAGAGAGAAAAAGTTGGCTTAAAGCTCAACATTCAGAAAACTAAGATCATGGCATCCAGTCCTATCACTCCATGGGAAATAGATGGAGAAACAGTGGAAACAGTGTCAGACTTTATTTTGGGGGGCTCCAAAATCCCTGCAGATGGTGATTGCAGCCATGAAATTAAAAGACACTTACTCCTTGGAAGGAAAGTTATGAGCAACCTAGATAGCATATTCAAAAGCAGAGACATTACTCTACCGACTAAGGTCCATCTAGTCAAGGCCATGGTTTTGCCAGTAGTCATGTATGGATGTGAGAGTTGGACTGTGAAGAAGGCTGAGCACCAAAGAATTGATGCTTCTGAACTGTGGTGTTGGAGAAGACTCTTGAGAGTCCCTTGGACTGCAAGGAGATCCAAGCAATCCATTCTGAAGGAGATCAACCCTGTGATTTCTTTGGAAAGAATGATGCTAAAGCTGAAACTCCAGTACTTTGGCCACCTGATGTGGAGAGTTGACTAATTGGAAAAGACTTTCATGCTGGGAGGGACTGGCGACAGGAGGAGAAGCGGACGACCGATGATGAGATGGCTAGATGACATCACTGACTCGATGGACGGGAGTCTGAGTGAACTCCAGGTGTTGGTGATGGACAGGGAGGCCTGGCGTGCTGCAATTCATGGGGCTGCAAAGAGTTGGACACGACTGAATGACTGAACTGAACTGAACTGAATAAGCAATACCTTGCACATAGTAAGCACTCAGTAATTAGTAGCTATTCATAATACAACAGTTGATGAGTCACCTTAGAAACTCAACTAGTAAATGTAATATACAGATGCATCCTAGCATTTTTAAACAAATTATCTACCTCAACTCAATGGAAATGTGTTATCCAATTTGTGGATAAATCTCAAAGCATTGCAAAGATTAAAGAAGAAATTCTGCCATTGTGGTTCAGTTAATCTATAATGGAGAATGTGCCACTCTGGTTCTTCAAAAGCAGACAATGTGACTGTTGACATTAAAAGTTCAATTTTCTATAAATATAAATAAAATTTTAGAATCAGAATGGTGATCAGAGACCTTATTTTCCAGATGAGAAAACAGACAGAGAAATAATAAATGAAGGATATTAAGACTTATTTTGCCTTTTTTCCCCAATTATCTTTCTGTAATTTGAAATTTGGAAGAAAAATATAATTTTCTTCAAATACTCCTAGACATTTACTTAATTTCATACAATGCTCTTTAAATGCATGAAAAGTAAAACTAGGAAGAGGTGAAGCAAATCTATGAAAACAACACTGTGAATTCTAGTGATATTCTCATGCCACTTTCTTGGGCTAGTAAGATGTTTGAAGTTTGGTCTCTTGTTCATAAGAAAAGTCTTCCCTTTGTCTGTTTGATGGCATTTTTTTTTTTGACACAAATTTTCCTGTAAAAATCAGTGGTGGCAACAAGCCAAGATTTGAAAGTAAGACTCATGGAATGCTTTCTCAAAGAATTTAGTCAAGTCATAGTTCTCTGATGAGGGATTTGGTGCTTTTATGTCAGCACTGTTGGCCTTTCATCCTGCAATGTCAATAATCTTTTTCATCAATTTTAGCTTGTGTACCTGAGGATTATCTGCCTATAAATTACATCATAAAATTAATACTACATTAATGTTGAATACAATTGTTCTTGTGCTTCTGAGCTTTTGCACTACAGTGAAAGATAGTTATAGTCTAGCTTACGGGAAATTCTAGGCTTTTAATATTTTCTTTGTCTAATGAGCTCACAAGTGATGTTACCTGTACTCAGAAAAATTGTGGGTGTTTTGTTAATTATTCCTCTAAATTAATCTGTCTGAAGTTACTTTGCCCTTGGACAGTTAATTGTTCCTTTCTCTGTGTTCCTGAAACACTGTGTTCACACCATTATTGTAGCACAAAACACATTGTTTTATAATTATCTATTTACATTTATTTGTCTTTTCCTCTAGACTTGGAACCAGTTGAAAGAGAGAGAGATCTAGCAACCTTTATTGTTAATAGACCAACATCTAATTTGGGGAGGATCCAGACTAGACTTGATATATGGTAGCACCATGTACACTTATACATATTTGCAGAGGTGTGCTGTATTAGACATTTCTCATGAATTTGGTTAAGGTTTTCATGGTGATAGTCTATATAAGGATGGTAGCAAATGGAGAATTAGTATTTATTGAATGTCTACTGTTTACACTGTTCGTAGGCTGTGCTGTGCTTAGTAGCTCGGTTGTGTCTGACTCTTTGCAACCCCATGGATTATAGCCTGCCAGGCTCCTCTGTCCATGGTGATTCTCCAGGCAAGAATACCCTAGTGGGGTTGCCATTCACTCCTCCAGGGGATCTTCCCCACCCAGGGATTGATCCCAGGTCTCCCTCATTGCAGGCAGATTCTTTTACCAACTGAGCCACCAGGGAAGCCTAAGACTATCTCATTTAATTGTCACAGTAACACCTGCATAGTGGTAGCATCTACAATTTGTTTTAATATTAATATTAGGAAAATTTTACTCAATACATTTAGAAATCTTTCCAATTTCATCAGGTCCTAAAGAATTAGGGCTTGAAAGCATTACTTTAGCCCTCCAAAGCCATTATGTTATCATTCAATCTTCTGGCCAGACAGAAAGGATCAGATAAAGGTTTAGGAGAGGCTAAAACAGTTAAAAACAGCCAAGAGATTTTCTAAAAGGACAAGGTACTTCATAATTACAGGGTGTAAAGTTTTACTCATAAGATAATGGAAAGAAAGGAAATGCTCTACTTCAGGTCTTTGGTGGCCATTTGCCCATTGGTTGCTTATTGCTTACTGTGAGTCAAATATTATCCTGGTAAACTCCCAGAGCTGGAGATGGACAGGGAGGCCTGGTCTGTTGCAGTCCATGGGGTCGCAGAGTCAGATGCAATTGAGCGACTGAACTGAATGGAACTGAACTGATCCTGGTATATGGAGATTTTCATACTGTTCATGGGGTTTTCAAGGCAAGAAGACTGAAGTGGTTTGTCATTCCCTTCTCCAGTGGACCACGTTTTGTCAAAAATCTCCACTGTGACCAGTTTTTCTTGGGTGGCCCTACATGGCATGGCTCATAGTTTCACTGAGTTAGGCAAGGCTGTGGCCTATGTGATCAGATTGGTTAGTTTTCTGTGATTGTGCTTTTCATTCTCTCTGCCCTCTAATGGAGAAAGATAAGAGGCTTATGGAAGCTAGCTGATGGGAGAGACTGACTGAGGGGAAAACTGGGTCTTGTTCTGATGGGCGGGGTCATGCTCAGTAAATCTTTAATCCAGTTTTCTGTTGAAGGGCAGGGCTGTGTTCCCTCCCTATTATTTGACCTGAGGTCAAACTATGGTGGAGGTAATGAAGATAATGGCGACCTCAGACTGCAAGGAGATCCAATCAGTCCATCCTAAAGGAAATCAGTCCTGAATTTTCATTGGAAGGACTGATGCTGAAGCTCAAACTCCAATACTTTGGCCATCTGATTCGAAGAACTGACTCATTTGAAAAGACCCTGATGCTGGGAAAGATTGAAAGCAGGAAGAAAAGGGGACGTCAGAGGATGAGATGGTTGGATGGGATTATCGACTTGATGGACATGAGTTTGCACAAGCTCTGGGAGTTGGTGATAGACAGGGAAATCTGGTGTGCTATAGTCCATGGGGTCGCAAAGAGTCAGACACAACTAAGCAATTGAACTGAACTGATATGGAGATTAATAAGCAATTGCCCCTCATTTCAAAAGGAGTTAACTATCATAGTAGTAGGAAATGGATATTTAATCAAACATATCTCTTGTATCTATGACAGCATGTGAAGCAATGTGTTAGTCAATCAGTTCAGTCTCTCAGTCATATCTGACTCTTTGCGACCCCATGAATCACAGCACACCAGGCCTCCTTGTCCATTACCAACTCCCAGAGTCTATCCAAACTCATGTGCATCGAGTCTGTGAGGCCATTCAGCCATCTCATCCTGTCATCCCCCTTTCCTCCTGCCCCCAATCCCTCCCAGTATCAGAGTCTTTTCCAATGAGTCAACTCTTCATATCAGGTGGCCAAAGTATTGGAGTTTCAGCTTCAGCATCAGTCCTTCCAATGAACACCCAGGACTGATTTCCTTTAGGATGGACTAGTTGGACCTCCTTGCAGTCCAAGGGACTCTCAAGAGTCTTCTCCAACACCACAGTTCAAAAGCATCAATTCTTCTGCACTCAGCTTTTTTCACAGTCCAACTCTCACATCCATTCATGACTACTGGAAAAACCATAGCCTTGACTAGATGGACCTTTGTTGGCAAAGTAATGTCTCTGCTTTTGAATATGCTATCTAGATTGGTCACAACTTTCCTTCCAAGGAGTAAGCGTCTTTTAATTTCATGGCTGCATTCACCATCTGCAGTGATTTTGGAGCCCCCCAAAATAAAGTCTGACATGGTTTCCACTGTTTCTCCATCTATTTCCCCTGAAGTGATGGGACCAGATGTGCTTACTATTATTAATTATTACTATCTACAGGCTATTATTATTCAAAGTAAACAAAGCTAAGTAGGCACTTACTAGGTAGACATAACAAAGAACTTTCAAAAGCTACAGCTTATGAGAAAGGGAGGAGGTGACTTTGTTTTTATTAAGTTTTTAAGAAGCAAATTAAAGATTCAGAAATGACCTAAATCAAATTCCTTATGATTGTACATTGGAGGTAATGAATAGATTCAAGGGATTAGATCTGGTAGACCAGTGCTTGAAGAATTATTGATAGAGGTTTGTAACTTCGTTCAGGAGGCTGTGAACAAAATCATCTCAAAGAAAAAGAAACTCAACAAGGCATAGTGGTTGTCTGAAGAGGCCTTACAAATAGCTGAGAAAAGAAAGAAGCAAAAGGCAAAGGAGAAAAGGAAAGATATACCCAACTGAATGCAGAGTTCCAGAGAACAGCAAGGAATGATAAGAAACCGTTCTTAAATGATCAATGCAAAGAAATAGAGGAAAAGACTAGAACAGGAAACACTAGACTTGAGATCTCTTCAATAAAATTAGAGATTCCAAAGAAACATCTTATCCAAGAATGGGCATGATAAAGAACAAAAATGGCAAGGACCTAACAGAAGCAGAAAAGATTAAGAGGTGGCAAAAATACACAGAAGCACTATACAAAAAAGGTCTTAATGACCTGGATAACCCTGATTATGCAGTCACTCACATAGAGTCAGGCAACCTGAATGTGAAGTCAGGTAAGCCTTAGGAAGCATTACTATGAACAAAGCTAATGGAGGTGATAGAATTCCAACTGAGCTTTTCAAATCCTAAAAGATGAGGCTGGAAAAGTGTTGTATGTCAACAAATTTTGAAAACTCCACAGTGGCCACAGGACTGGAAAGGTTCAGTTTTCATTTGAACCCCAAGAAAGGCAAAGCAAAAGGATGTTCAAACTACTGTACAGTTGTGCTCATTTCACATGCTAACAGGGTTTCCATGGTGGCTCAGGTTGTAAAGAATCTCCCTGTAATGCGTTTGAATCCTAGGTTCAGAAGATTCCCTGGAAAAGGGATAGATTACCCACTCCAATATTCCTGGAATTTCCAGGAATTCCTAAGTTGTTAAAGAACAATGAGGGAAACCTGTGTTCAATCCGTGCGTTGTGACGATTCTCTGGAGGAGGGCTGGCAACCCACTCTAGTATTCTTGCCTGGAGAACTCCCATGGACAGAGGAGCCTGGTAGGCTACAGTTCATGGGGTTGAGGAGAGTTGGACACAACTGATTGACTAAGCTCAGCAGAGCACTTCTAGTTGTGCAAACTAGATTTAGAAAAGTCAGAGGAACCAGAGATCAAATCGCCATAGAAATTCATATCAAATTGATTATAGAAAAAGCAAAGGAATTTCAAAAAGCATCTGATTCTGCTACATTGACTATGCTAAAGCCTGTGTGTGGATCACAACAAACTGAAAAATTCTTAAAGAAATGGGAATACTAAACAACCTTATCTGCCTCCGGAAAAACCTGTATGCAGGACAAGAAGCAACAGTTAGAACCAAACATGAAACAATGGACTGGCTTAAAACTGAGAAAGGAGTACCGCAAGGCTGCATATTGTCACCCTACTTATTTAACTTGTATGCAGAGTACATCATGTGAAATGCCAGACTGGATGAATCACAAGCTGGAGGCACCATTGCCAGGAGAAATATCAACAACTTCAGATATGTAGATGATACCACTCTAATGGCAGAAAACAAAGAGGAACTAAACACAGTCTTGATGAGAGTGAAAGAAGAGGGTGAAAAAGCTTGCTTAAAACTCAACATTCAAAAAACTAAGATCAGAGCATCTGGTCCCATCATTTCATGGCAAATGGATGGGGGCAAAGTGGAAAGACTGACTTTATTTTCTTGGTCTTTACAATCACTGAAGTCAGTGACTGCAGACATAAAATTAAAGGCCACTTCTTCCTTGGAAGAAAAGCTATGACAAAGCTAGACAGCATATTAAAAAGCAGAGACATCACTGCCAATAAAGGTCCAAGTAGTCAAATCTATGGTTTTTCTTGTAGTCATGTATAGATGTGAGAGCTGGACCATAAAGAAAGCTGAGCACTGAAGAACTGATGCTTTTGAACTGTGGTGTTGGAGAAGACTCTTGAGAGCCCCTTGGATAGCAAAGAGATCAATACAGTCAATCCTAAAGGAAATCAACTCTGAATATTCATTGGAAGGACTGATGCTGAAGCTGAAGCTCCAATACCTTGGACACCTGATACAAAGAGCCAACTGGGTTGGAAAAGACCCTGAAGGTGGGAAAGATTGAGGATAGGTGGAGAAGAGAATGAAAGAGGATGAGGTGGTTGGATGACATCACTGACCTAATGGACATGAATTTTTAGCAAATGCTTGGAGATAGTGAAGGACAGGGAAGCCTGGCATGCTGCAGTCCATGGGATCATATGAAAAGAGTCTCATATGCATATATTTAGTTTGAGGATGACAAAACAAATGAAAGACATTTCCAGTTCACACATTTCTAGTTAAAATATTTGTAATCTCCCATGCATATAGAGGGGATTCCCAGGTGTGCTAGTGGTAAGGAAACCACCTCCCAGTGTAGGAGATGTAAGAGGCTTGGGTTCAATCCCTGGGTTGAGAAGATCCCCTGGAGAAGGGCATGGCAACCCACTCCAGCATTTTTGTCTGGAGAATCCAATGGATAGAAGAGCCTGGTGGGTGGCAGGGAGTTGGACATAATTTAAGTGACTTCAGTTATGCACAGGTCAGAAGTGGACTGCTTCAGGGGCAGGGGTGCTGGGTGTAGTAGACCTGGGTATGGCATATGCCTCCTTGGAGGAGGTCACCATTAACCCACTATATAACTGCCAGAACTTACACAGGACTGGGGAAACAGACTCTGGGAGGGCACAAACAGAACCTTATGCACACCAAGACACAGAAGAAAGGAGCAGTGACCCCACAAGAGACTGACTCAGACTTGCCAGTGAGTGTTCAGGAGCCTCTGGCAGAGGCATGGGTCAGTAGTGGCCCGCTGCTGACCTGGGGACACTGAGTGTAGTAGTGCCTGCGTGGGACCTTTTGAAGGAGGTCACCATTATCTTCATTACCTCTACCATAGTTTGGCCTCAGGTCAAATAATGGAGGGAACACAGCCCTGCCCTTGAAGAGAATATTGGATTAAAGATTTACTGAGCATGAGCAATATTGCATAGGGAACTGGAAGGTTAGGTTTATAAACCAAGGTAAATTGGAAGTGGTCAAACAGGAGATGGCAAGAGTGAACGTTGACATTTTAGGAATCAGCGAACTAAAATGGACTGGAATGGGTGAATTTAACTCAGATGACCATTATAGCTACTACTGTGGGTGCTGCTGCTGCTGCTGCTAAGTTGCTTCAGTCATGTTTGTCTCTGTGAGACCCCATAGATGGCAGCCCACCAGGCTCCTCTGTCCATGGGATTTTCCAGGCAAGAGTACTGTGGGCAGGAATCCCTTAAAAGAAATGGAGTAGCCATCACAGTCAACAAAAGAGTCTGAAATATAGTACTTGGATGCAATCTCAAAAACGACAGAATGATCTCTGTTCGTTTCCAAGGCAAACCACTGAATATCATGGTAATACAAGTCTATGGCCCAACCAGTAATGCTGAAGAAGCTGAAGTTGAACGGTTATATGAAGACCTACAAGACATTTTAGAACTAACATCCAAAAAAGATGTCTTTTTCATTTTATGGGATTGGAATGCAAAAGTAGGAAGTCAAGAAACCCCTGAAGTAACAGGCAAATTTGGCCTTGGAGTACAGAATGAAACAGGGCAAAGCCTAATAGAGTTCTGCCAAGAGAATGCACTGGTCATAGCAAATACCCTCTCCAACGACACAAGAGAAGACTCTACACATGGACATCACCAGATGGTCAATACCAAAATCAGATTGACTATATTCTTTGCAGCCAAAGATGAAGAAGCGCTATACAGTCAGCAAAAATAAGACTGGGAACTGACTGTGGCTCAAATCATGAACTACTTACTGCTATATTCGGACTTAAATTGAAGAAAGTAGGGGAAACCACTAGACCACTCAGGTATTACCTAAATCAAATCCCTTACGACTATACAGTTGAAGTGACAAATAGATTCAAAGGATTAGATCTGATAGACAGAGTGCCTGAAGAACTATGAACAACGGTTCGTGATATTTTACGGGAGGCTGTGATCAAGACCATCCCCAAGAAAAAGAAATGCAAAAGTGCAAAATGGTTGTCTGAGGAGGCATTACCAATAGCTGTGAAAAGAAGACAAGCAAAAAGCAAAGAGAAAAGGAAAGATATACCCATTTGAGTGCAAAGTTCCAAAGAATAGCAAGGGGAGATAAGAAAGCCTTCCTCAGTGATCAGTGCAAAGAAAGAGAGGAAAACAACAGACAGGAAAAGACTAGACATCTCTTCAAGAAAATTAGAGATACCAAGGGAACATTTCATGCAAAAATGGGCTCAATAAGGGAAAGAAATGGTATGGACCTAACAGAAGCAGAAGATATTAAGAAGATGTGACAAGAATACATAGAACTATACTGAAAAGATCTTCATGATCCAGATAATCATGATGGTGTGATAACTCACCTAGAGCCAGACATCCTGGAATGTGAAGTCAAGTGGGCCTTAGGAAGCATAACTACAAACAAAACTAGTGGGGGTTATGGAATTCCAGTTGAGCTATTTCACATCCTGAAAGATGATGCTGTGAAAGTGCTGCTCTCAATATGCCAGCAAATTTGGAAAACTCTTCAGTGGCCAAAGGATTGGAAAGGGTCAATTTTCATTCTAATGCCAATGAATGCTCAAATTACCGCACAATTGTACTAATCTCACTCACTAGCAAAGTAATGCTCAAAGTTCTCCAAGCCAGGCTACAACAGTACATGATCCGTGAACTTCCAGATGTTCAAGATGGACTTAAAAAAGAAGAAAAAGAGATGAACTTGCCAATATCCATTGGATCATCGAAAAAGCAAGAGAGTTCCAGATAAACATATACTTCTGATTTTTTTTTTTTTTGACAATACCAAAGCCTTTGATTGTGTGGATCACAACAGACTCTGATAAATTCTTCAAGAGATGGGAATACCAGACCACCTGACCCACCTCCTGAAAAATCTGCATGCTGGTCAAGAAGCAACAGTTAAAACTGGACATGGAACAACAGACTGGTTCCAGGTTGGGAAAGTAGTATTTCATGATTGTACATTGTAACCCTGCTTATTTAACTTATATACAGAGTACATCATGAGAATTCCTGGACTGGATGAAGCACAAGCTGGAATCAAGTTTGCCAGGAGAAATATCCATAACCTCAGATATACAGATGACACCACCCTTATAGCAGAAAGCAAAGAAGAACTAAAAAGCCTCTTGATGAAAGTGAAAGAGGAGAGTGAAAAAATTGGCTTAAAACTCAGCATTCAGGAAACTAAGATCATGGCATCTGGTCCCATCACTTCATGTCAAACAGATGGGGAAACAATGGAAACAGTGTCAGATTTTATTTTATTTTATTATTTTATTTATTTTTTTGGCTCTAAAATCACTGTGAATGATGACTGTAGCTATGAAATTAAAAGATGTTTGCTCCTTGGAAGAAAAGTTATGACCCACCTTGACAGCATATTAAAAAGCAGAGACATTACTTTGCAAAAAGAGGTCCATTTAGTCAAAGTTTGGGTTTTCCAGTGGTCATGTATGGACATGAGAGTTGGACTATAAAGAAAGCTGACTACCAAAGTTTTGATGTTTTGAACTGTGGTGTTATAGAAGACTCTTGCAAGTCCCTTGGATTTCAAGGAGTTCCAACCAGTCCTTCCTGAAGGAAATCAGTCCTTATTATTCATTAGAAGGACTGATGCTGCTTCTGAAACCCCAATATTCGGCCACCTGATGTGAAGAATTGACTCACTAGAAAAGACTCTGATTCTGGGAAAGATTGAAGATGGGAGGAGAAGGGGTCGACAGAGGTTGAGATTGTAGGATGCCATCACTGACTCAACATACATGAATTAAGTAAACTCCAGGGGTTGGTGATGGACAGGGTAGCCTGGTGTGCTGCAGTCCATGGGGTCACAAAGAGTTAAACACCACTGAGCCACTGAACTGAACCAAACTCAGGTGACTTAGCACATGCTTGTAGATTTTAAGTAAAATTGCTAGCAACTGTATTGACAAGTAGTATTCTGAAGAATTGTTTGTTTGTTTTTACCTAGGATCATATAAAATGAACTAAACATTCTGAAAAAATGTAGACAGGGAGTTCAGTTCAGTTCAATTCAGTCGCTCAGTCATGTCCGACTCTTTGCAACCCCTTGAACCGCAGCACACAGGGCCTCCCTGTCAATCACTGACTCCAGGAGTCGACCCAAACCCATGTCCGTTGAGTCAGTGATGCCATCCAACCATCTCATCCTCTGTCATCCCTTTCTCCTCCTGCCCTCAATCTTTCCCAGCATCAAGGTCTTTTCCAGTGAGTCAGCTCTTTGCATCAGGTGGCCAGGTATTGGAGTTTCAGCTTCAACATCAGTCCTTCCAATGAACACCCAGGACTGATTTCTTTTAGGACGGACTGGTTGGATCTCCTTACAGTCCAAGGGACTCTCAAGAGTCTTCTCCAACACCACAGTTCAAAAGCATCAATTGTTTGGTGCTCAGCCTTCTTTATAGTCCAACTCTCACATCCATACATGACGCTGGAAAAACCATAGCCTTGACGAGATGGACCTTTGTTGACAATGTTTCTGCTTTTGAATATGCTATCTAGGTTGATCATTACTTTCCTTCAAAGGTTTAAGTGTCTTTCAATTTCATGGCTGAAGTCACCATCGACAGTGANTTGTGTACCTGAGGATTATCTGCCTATAAATTACATCATAAAATTAATACTACATTAATGTTGAATACAATTGTTCTTGTGCTTCTGAGCTTTTGCACTACAGTGAAAGATAGTTATAGTCTAGCTTACGGGAAATTCTAGGCTTTTAATATTTTCTTTGTCTAATGAGCTCACAAGTGATGTTACCTGTACTCAGAAAAATTGTGGGTGTTTTGTTAATTATTCCTCTAAATTAATCTGTCTGAAGTTACTTTGCCCTTGGACAGTTAATTGTTCCTTTCTCTGTGTTCCTGAAACACTGTGTTCACACCATTATTGTAGCACAAAACACATTGTTTTATAATTATCTATTTACATTTATTTGTCTTTTCCTCTAGACTTGGAACCAGTTGAAAGAGAGAGAGATCTAGCAACCTTTATTGTTAATAGACCAACATCTAATTTGGGGAGGATCCAGACTAGACTTGATATATGGTAGCACCATGTACACTTATACATATTTGCAGAGGTGTGCTGTATTAGACATTTCTCATGGATTTGGTTAAGGTTTTCATGGTGATAGTCTATATAAGGATGATAGCAAACGGAGAATTAGTATTTATTGAATGTCTACTGTTTACACTGTTCGTAGGCTGTGCTGTGCTTAGTAGCTCGGTTGTGTCTGACTCTTTGCAACCCCAGGAGTTTACCATCTATTTTGCTTTTTTACATTTCTTTTTCTTGGGGATGGTCTTGATTCCTGTCTCCTTAACAGTGTCACAAATCTCTTTCCATAGTTCATCAGGCACTCTATCAGATCTAGTCCCTTAAATCTATTTGTCACTTCCACTGTATAGTCAGAAGGGATTTGATTTAGGTCATTAGTGGTTTTCTCCACATTCTTCATTTTCAGTCTGAATTTGGCAATAAGGAATTCATGATCTGAGCCACAGTAAGCTCCTGGTCTTTTTGCTAATTGTATAGAGCTCCTCCATCTTTGGCTGCAAAGAATATAATGAATCTGATTTCAGCTTTGACCATCTGATGACATCCATGTGTAGAGTCTTCTCTTTTGTTGTTGAAAAATAGTGAATAGCTGGTAGTATGTTTATTATGTCATATCATGACTTTGGTGTGAATGATAGGCATGTATTCAAAATAGTTATGATCAATGAAATATATGCTTACTGTGTATATAGACTGTCTGCACTAAACATTCCATTTTGTAGAATCCTCTAGGTATGTATTTATTACCCAAGCCTGATCACATATTTTCACTAATTTAAAGTTAAACTTGCATTGTGACCTAGTTCTCTTTAAGAGGCACCAAAAGCATTACTGTGTTTGATCAAGCCAAGTAAATATTTCAAGTTCTTTTTTAAAAGTCTTTGTTTATGAAACAAGACCATCTAAACCACTTCTCCCACTTCGATAGCAACTTGGTTCTTGAATCTGGCTGATTACTTCTCTGACCTTTCATAAGGTGTCTGTCAGAAGATCAATTCATGGACTTCCCTTAGGAGTTAAGTCTATTGTCCAATTGTTCAAAGTATTAAAAAAATCTTCCCCCCCTCAAATGTAAGTTCAAAGTACCTTTTCTTTAGCTCTAGGTAACTGATCTTTTCCCTATTTTATTCGGAGACTGTGAATAACTCCGTTACTTCATTTATATTTTTAACTTGAAGTTATAGACTGTGATCAAGTGTCGACTAGTCATTTTTTATGGCCTCCTAGAGAGATATGGTGCCCCCTCAGTATTTCTCTACTTTTTATCAATCAACCTTTTTGTCAGTTCTGCTATCTTTTTGCCTCCAGGTTTTTCCCTCTCTTTCATTTACCTGCAGGAGTTTGGTCTGTACCACAATATCCCTTCTGATTGTCACGCTAGGACTAGGTAGCTCTTGCTATTCATCTGCCTTGCAGCCTCTTTGTCACATAGCCCTTGTATTGTATCTGTCCCAGCTGCGTGTTTTTCTTTCTTTGTAATGCTAGTGATACTCAGGAGTTGGTTTAAGAGCCCACAGTCACATTCCAAAGCTACTAAGAATTACATCTTTTCCTCAGTCTGAAACTCCATTTGACCTGAGTAGAATATAGGTGATTTCATGCTTCTAAACTTGTTCCTTAGGTTTCATCAGAGCTGAGTTTGCAGGGCCAGCAGGTTTTATTCAATATTATATGAAGGGGAAGATTTTTTAAGAAATAATAAATTATTTTTTTCTGAATTGTGTCTTAGATTGTCATACACTCTGAATTTAATAAATATTTGTGCAAAAATTATGTTAAAAAATATGTGTAAGGCATGGGTTAAATGCTTCAAGAATTAAAATTATTCATAGGAAAATTGTTCTTTCATTTATTAACTGTTTTTGTAGGCATGGAAATGTATTTGGGCTCATGGAGCCACTATGTTACCAATGCTACAGCTGTTTGAGAGTGGTATATAAAATGGATAATAGTGTCACTTATGGAACCATAGCTGTTCATATCCTGAATTTCCCACTTATTTGACTTGCTTAAATCTTTTGCTTCTCCCTTGTAAAACTGAATATAATAATAATACCTATCTCATGATATTGTTAAAGATTTTAGGTGGGGTCACCTGTGTAAAATACTTAGTGCTTCCAAGCACTCAATAGAGGTTGCTATGTTTATTTTGTGGTTGTAGAGGACACTTGCTCTTTTGGCTGCCTAGAAATCACATATTTTTATTATTGGGAGGAGATCTCTAAATAAAAACTGGAATAAGGGCCAAAAAATCTGGACTAAGTGGAAAGAAAGGGGAAATAATTGCTTTGCCTGCCTTTAGAAGTTACAACATAATCTCCTGAGCTTGAAATAAAAGCCCATACTGTGTTTAAAATTGATATTTGTAATCATCATGGTGATTATGGGGCAGGAAAGTGAAACACCAGTCCCAGTGATGGGTACTGTAAGGTTATACCTTTGTAGGCACATAATTTCTTGGCTTCCCCAGACTTGACTGCCTTTTCGATTCAGAAAGAGCTCCCGGTTCTGTCTGAGTTTCTCATACCTGCACGGACACTCTCAATAGTCAGTAACTGGCACAATGATAGAGCTTATCTAATTGTTTTGTCTCTAAGGAATTGTTGTCTTTTGTTGCCTACTGTCTAATATCTTGAGTGCCTCTTTTTCCCCCCATGTATTTTGTCCATTTGTTTTAAATATTTCATGTGGGAGGGTGAATCTGTTCTGTTACTTTCTTTTGACTAGAAGTGGAGTCTGTAATCTAGTTTGTGTCAAGCACCCAGATCCAAATTAGGGAAAGTTGATGAGACAGGTTGTATACTGATGCCCTTTGTTCCTATCTATGATCTGCAATACGTACCTATTCAGTTCAGTTCAGTCGCTCAGTAACACGGACTTCCCTGGTGGCTCAGATGGTAAAGCGTCTGCCTACGATGTGGGAGTCCTAGGTTTGATCCCTGTGTCGGGAAACTCACTCCAGTACTCTTGCTTGAAAATCCTGTGGACAGAGGAGCTTGGTGCAGGCTACTGACCATGGGGTTATAAAGAATCGGGCATGACTGAGTGACTTCACTTTCACTTTTTCAGTTGCTCAGTAGTGTCCAACTCTTTGCGACCCCATGAATTGCAGCACGCCAGGCCTCCCTGTCCATCACCATCTCCCGGAGTTCACTCAAACTCACATCCACTGAGTCAGTGATGCCATCCAGCCATCTCATCCTCTGTCGTCCCCTTCTCCTGCTGCTCCCAATCCCTCCCAGCATCAGAGTCTATTCCAATGAGTTAACTCTTCACATGAGGTGGCCAAAGTACTGGATTGTCAGCTTTAGCAACATTCCTTCCAAAGAACACCCAGGGCTGATCTCCTTCAGAATGGACTGGTGGGATCTCCTTGCAGTCCAAGGCACTCTTAAGAGTCTCCTCCAACATCACAGCTCAAAAGCATCAATTCTTTGGTGCTAAGCTTTCTTCACAGTCCAACCCTCACATCCATACATGACTACTAGAAAAACCATAGCCTTGACTAGACGGACCTTTGTTGGCAAAGTAATGTCTCTGCTTTTGAATATGCTCTCTAGGTTGGTCACAACTTTCCTTCTAAGGAGCAAGCATCTTTTAATTTTGTGGCTGAAATCACCATCTACAGTGATTTTGAAGCCCCCAAAAATAAAGTCTGACATGGTTTCCACTGTTTCTCCATTTCCCATGAAGTGATGGGACCAGATACCATGATCTTCGTTTTCTGAATGTTGAGCTTTAAGCCAACTTTTTCACTCTCCTCTTTCACTTTCATCAAGAGTATTTTTAGTTCCTTTTTCACTTTCTGCCATAAAAATGGTGTCATCTGCATATCTGAGGTTATTGATATTTCTCCCAGCAATCTTGATTCCAGCTTGTGCTTCTTCCAGCCCAGCGTTTCTCATGATGTCCTCTGCATAGAAGTTAAATAAGCAGGGTGACAATATACAGTCTTGACGTACTCCTTTTCCTATTTGGAACCAGTCTGTTGTTCCATGTCCAGTTCTAACTGCTGCTTCCTGACCTGCATATAGGTTTCTTAAGAAGCAGGTCAGGTGGTCTGGTATTCCCATCTCTTAAAGAATTTTCCACAGTTTATTGTGATCTACACAAAGGCTTTGGCATAGTCAATAAGCAGGAATAGATGTTTTTCTGGAACTCTCTTGCTTTTTCCATGATCCAGTGGATGTTGGCAATTTGATCTCTGGTTCCTCTGCCTTTTCTAAAACCAGCTTGAACATCAGGGAGTTCACGGTTCACGTATTGCTGAAGCCTGGCTTGGAGAATTTTGAGCATTACTTTACTAGCGTGTGAGATGAGTGCAATTGTGTGGTAGTTTGAGCATTCTTTGGCATTGCCTTTCTTTGGGATTGGAATGAAAACTGACCTTTTCCAGTCCTGTGGCCACTGCTGAGTTTTCCAAACTTGCTGGCATATTGAGTGCAGCACTTTCACAGCATCATCTTTCAGGATTTGAAACAGCTCCACTGGAATTCCATCACCTCCACTAGCTTTGTTTGTAGTGATGCTTTCTAAGGCCCACTTGACTTCACATTCCAGGATGTCTGGCTTTAGGTGAGTGATCACAACATCGTGATTATCTGGGTCATGAAAATCTTTTTTGTATAGTTCTTCTGAGTATTCTTGTCACCTCTTCTTAATATCTTCTGCTTTGTTAGGTCCATACCATTTCTGTACTTTATCTAGCCCTTCTTTGCATAAAATTTTCCCTTGGTATTTCTAATTTTCTTGAAAGGATCTCTAATCTTTCCCATTCTGTTATTTTCCTCTATTTCTTTGCATTGGTGGCTGAGGAAGGCATTCTTATCTCTCCTTGTTATTCTTTAGAACTCTGCATTCAGATGCTTATATCTTTCCTTTTCTCCTTTGCTTTTCACTTCTCTTCTTTTCACAGCTATTTGTAAGGCCTCCCCAGACAGCCATTTTTCTTGTTTGCATTTCTTTTCCATGGGGATGGTCTTGATCCCTGTCTCCTGTACAATGTCACGAACCTCCATCCGTAGTTCATCAGTACTCTATCTATGAGAACTAGTCCCTTAAATATACTTCTCACTTCTACTATATAATCATAAGTGATTTGTTTTAGGTCTTACTTGAATGGTCTAGTGGTTTTCCCTACTATCCTCAATTTAAGTCTGAATTTGACAATAGAGAGTTCATGATCTGAGCCACAGTCAGCTCCTGATATTGTATTTGTTGACTGTATAGAGCTTCTCCATCTTTTGCTGCAAAGAATATAATCAATCTGATATTGGTGTTGACCATCTGGTGATGTCCATGTGTAGAGACTTCTCTTGTGTTGTTGGAAGAAGGTGTTTGCTATGACCAGTGCATTTTCTTGGCAAAACTATATTAGCCTTTGCCCTGCTTCATTCAGTATTCCAGGGCCAAATTTGCCTGTTACTCCAGGTGTTTCTTGACTTCCTACTTTTGCATTCCAGTCCCCTATAATGAAATGGACATCTTTTTTGGGTGTTAGTTCTAAAAGGTCCTATAGGTCTTCTTAGAACTGTTCAAGTTCAGCTTCTTCACTGTTACTGGTTGGGGCATAGACTTGGATAACTGTGATATTGAATGGTTTGCCTTGGAAATGAACAGAGATCATTCTGTCATTTTTGAGATTGCGTTCAAGTATTGCATTTTGGACTCTTTTGTTGACCATGATGGCTACTCCATTTCTTCTAAGGGATTCCTGCCCACAATAGTAGATATAATGGTCATCTGAGTTAAAGTCACCCATTCCAGTCCATTTTAGTTTGCTGATTCCTATAAAGTTGACGTTCACTCTTGCCATCTCTTGTTTGACCACTTCCAATTTGCCTTGATTCATGGACCTAACATTCCAGGTTCTTATGTAATATTGCTCTTTGCAGCATTGGACCTTGCTTCTATCACCAGTCACATCCACAGCTGGGTATTGTTTTGGCTTTGGCTCCATCCCTTCATTCTTTCTGGAGTTATTTCTCCACTGATCTCCAGTAGCATATTGGGTACCTACCAATCTGGGGATTTCCTCTTTCAGTATCCTATCATTTCACCTTTTCATACTGTTTCATATCTATTATATACTCACAAAAAAATGACATTTTTTGCATAAGCAGAATTGGTTATTTTTGGTTAACTCAGGAAACAGGAGGTTTTAAGACTGTCGAGTATGGCTTCAGTTGTAATTGTGTGAGTATATTCCCCTCTTAACTCTTGGGGCTCGAGGTTTGTAGTTGATTTAATAAATATTTCTTCCCAAATATTCATCTAGCATTCTGCTCTCCTTTGTTTACTGAAGAGAAAAGGTAGGTGATAATTCTGATATATGTAGTATTAAACATTCTATGTATGCCTTTTCATAGTGATATGTTGACTCTATAAAATTGTGACACTATGTTGAACTATTGATAATGGACATGAAGGGGGAACTTAGGCAATATTATGGGTGCCATTGGAATTTTCAATGAATATGCCTCAACCTGAAGTAGAGTCATCAAGATGCTGATCATGGTTTCATACCTGGTGTAGCAGTCTTACTCTTCCATTTTCAGACAATGAGGATTCTGTTAATCATTCTACCTTTCATGTCCCTTATCTGTTAAATGGAGGTCATGGATATTGAATATTATATAAAATAAACTCAGTCAATGGTATCTATTATTTTCAACTCATATTCCATTCTTATTTAAGAAAAAATTTTTTTCCAAAATGTCACTCCATTGTATATTAAAAATTATGGGTTGAAAATTCCTTACAAAAGCTTTGAGATATTATTACAGTGTCAAGATTATACTGAAAAATAAAACCATGGTCTTGATATTCATCACTTCTTTCTTTTTTTATTTCTTACATAGAATTTCTGCCATACTCAAGAATATTTCCTCTGCATTTTCTTTGTTTATTTATCACATGCCTATTTCAAAGACTCTTCAAACTTCACTTCTCTAGCAGATACTCTTTCCTCTTTCCTCATATCTCTTCTTTCATTTGGTCGCAAACAGTTGGACACGACTGAGCGACTGAACTGAACTGAACTGAAAATTGTTTATTTCACAAAACTCTCCACTTACCACTAAAGTTTAAGTTTGGCAACCTCTGCAATAGTGAGGCTTAGTAAGTAATAAAATTATCTTATACTTCAGCACTTTTAATAATATGGACTTTGCTGATTTTTATTTGCTTACCATTTGGTCTCCATATTTTAGTATTTTACTTATTTGTTTTGTTTTATTTTATTTAGTTTTTAGTGGAGTATAGCTGCTTTACGATGTTGTGTTACTATCTGCTATGCAGCAAAGTGAATCAGTTATATATATATATATGTACATAAATATATCTACCCCTTTAAAAATTCTTTTCTNGCTATGCAGCAAAGTGAATCAGTTATATATATATATGTACATAAATATATCTACCCCTTTAAAAATTCTTTTCTGATATAGATCCT
Source organism: Redunca redunca (assembly GCA_006410935.1). Lineage (NCBI taxonomy): Eukaryota > Metazoa > Chordata > Mammalia > Artiodactyla > Bovidae > Redunca > Redunca redunca. Next base: position 927,909 of record SJYQ01001691.1, read on the forward strand.
TACAAGAGTATTGAGTAGACTTCCCTGTGCTATACATACATCATTGTTGGTTATTTATTTTGCATATGTGTGTTCTTAGTTGCTCAGCCGTGTGTGACTCTTTGAGACCTCATGAACTATGGCCTTTCAGGCTCCATTGTCCATGGAATTTTTCCAGGCTAGAATACTGGAGTGGGTTGCCATTTCCTGCTCCAGGGAATCATCTCAACCCAGGGATCGACTCTACGTTTTGCATCTCCTGCAATGACAGGTGGATTCTTTACCATTGCATCACTTGGGAAACCCCATTTTAAAGTGTGTATATGTCAGTCCCAATCTTCCAATTTATACCCACGCCCTTCTCTTCCAGTAATCATAAGATTGTTTTCTACAGCATAACTCTACTTCTGCTTTGTAAATAAGTTCATTTGTACCATTTGTTTAATTTCCACATATAAGCAATATTGTATGATATTTGTCCTTCTCTGTCTAATTTACTTCACTCAGTATGACAACCTATAGATCCATCCATGTTGCTGCTCAGCCATAAAAAAGAATGAAATAATTCTATTTGGTTTATTGTAAATAATGAATTACTAACTATGAATATCTGTATGTAGTGCTCTTTTAAAATAGGGTCACTGCCCTTGCTAATTTTATTTTATTTAATAGAAGTACTCTAGTTTAAAAATTCCATTATGAATTTTTTCTGTGTCTGCCACAATATCAGAAGATGAGTAACATGAAAAAATTACTGGAGCTTATCCCCCTGACTTATTTTATTATCTTTTTGTTCTTCATTTGAAGAAATAATGTTGAAGAGAAATGCATTTTTGTCCAAAAATAATATTGAACATCTATTGCTTTTATAATTTCCTGTGTTTTTTTGTCTTCAGTCAGATTCTATAGAGTGATAAGTTATTTGTACCTTCATGAAAAAAGGGAAGCCTGCAGTGCTGCAGTCCATGGGGTTTCAAAGAGTCAGACACAACTGAGCAGCTGAAAACAAATAATAAAAAAGTTATATTTTTCTCAGTCTAATCCACCTTTCTCCAAATAAAAAAACAGCAACTAGAGCAAGAACAAGAGAACTATCTGTCTAAAGGCTACCAGAAAGAAGAGTCAGTTGGTGTACATTCAGCTCAAAACCAATGCATGTTTGAAAATCTGAAACAGTACAAACTTGAAAATACATAACATTGACATTTAATTGACTTAGATTTATTTCAAGGTAGCAATAGTGGTAAAGAACTGCCTGCCAATGTAGGAGACATAGGTTCCATCCTTGGGTCAGGAAGATCCCCTGGAGGAGGACATGGCAACCCACTCCAGTATTCCTGCTGGGAGAACCCCATGGACAGAGGAGCCTGGTGGGCTACAGTCCATAGGGACACAATGAGTCAGACATGACTGAAGCGACTCAGCATGTATGAGCTNTCCATAGGGTCACAATGAGTCAGACATGACTGAAGCGACTCAGCATGTATGAGCTTTTGTATTTCCGCCTTATGTGAATTAGGGCTTTCTTAAATTACAGTGTTTCCATACTCTATTTTCTATCATTCAGTGAGGAGCCACTTAAAACTATTAACCAATATTCCTGATTAGCTCTCATTATGCATATACAGAGACATGTGTTTATGTGCCATCAGCTCTACTACTGAATAATGATCTTTTCTGAAAAGTTGTATTCAAATAGGCATTCTTGGTATTAAAAAGTACTATAACATAATTCTTTAGAACTGTTTATCAAAAACTAAGTATTGCTGAACATTTATTATAGTATAAGACATTGGCCTAGGTGCTAGAACAATATAAAATGTGATTGTTGCCTTTAGGAAATGGAAAGTCTAATTGCAGAAATATGGAGACACATCTAAACAAGTAAAAAATTAATTTTAAATTATTGATATCTCATATGTGCTATTCCAAGTATATAAGATATATATATATATATTCTAAGTATATAAGAATGTAAAATATATGTATCTTATATACTTATATCACTTATATCTACACACTTATATCACTGTTTCAGTATATAAGATGTAATTGTAATTAAAAGAGTCCATAGAAGTATATGGAATGGAAGATAGTAAATCCCTAAGAAGAATTTGCCTGGTTATTTGGAAGTGAATTATATGAATATCAACACAATTGTATAATTAAGAAATGCAAAATATGGATATACATGTATTCAAAAATATAGTAAAATACAATCCTAGGACAAGTGCAATTTAAAATCTGAGATTTAGTTATCTATTGTAACTATTTTGACTGTGATTTTCAAGTTAAACAGACCTTAAATTTAGATAAAAGGAAACTAAGTTGATATTTAAAAAATCAGTAGATAATTTTCTTTAAAATAAAGCTATTGGCTTTTGAATGTTTTGTTTGATTGTTTTAAAAATATATATCTATCTGTTCAGAGATTCTCTGGGTCCAGGAGCTTTTCCCAGTAAGTAGAGTGTATGAGACTTGAGATTAAAAATGATACTGGAAAACCATTTGATTTAACAAAAATTGACTTCCTTCATTTTTAAAATGGAGATAATAAAGGTACCTTTCATGTAAAGTTATTGGAAGATATTCAATGAGATAATGTAATTTCTCAGCTTTATATTGTATTAGATATTATGAGTTCTAATGTACAAATAAAATACCTATTAATATTATTAGATCATACATATCTGCCTTGTAAATTGAAGATCTTAGGATCATTTTTATATAATGCTGTTCAAATACATTACAGGTCACAAGATTCTGTACCCTTTCTTTTAAGAGATAAGTTGTTGTTGTGACCCCTTGAACTGCAGCACACCAGGCCTCCCTGTCAATCACTGGCTCCAGGAGTCGACCCAAACCCATGTCCAGTGAGTCGGTGATACCATCCAACCATCTCATCCTCTGTCGTCCCCTTCTCCTCCTGCCCTCAATCTTTCCCAGCATCAGGGTCTTTTCCAGTGAATCAGCTCTTCACATCAGGTGGCCAGGTATTGGAGTATCAGCTTCAACATCAGTCCTTCCAATGACACCCAGGACTGATCTCTTTTAGGATGGACTGGTTAGATCTCCTTGCAGTCCAAGGGACTCTCAAGAGTCTTCTCTAACACCACAGTTCAAAAGCTTCAATTTTTTGGTTCTCAGCCTTCTTTATGGCCCAATTTTCACATCCAAACATGACTACTGGAAAAACCATAGTTTGACTATACAGATCTTCATTGTAAAGTAATGTCTCTGCTTTTTAATACACTGTGTGTTTGTCATAGCTTTTCTTCCAAGGAGCAAGTATCTTTTAATTTCATGGCTGTAGTCACCACCTGCAGTGATTTTGGAGCCCAAGAAAATAAAGTCTCTCACTGTTAAAATTTTTCCCCTATTTGCAGTGACATGATGAGACCAGATGCCATAATCTTCGTTTATTGAATGTTGAGTTTTAAGCCAGCTTTTCCACTCTCCTCTTTTACCTTCAACAAGAGCTTCTTTAGATCCTCTTCATTGTCTGCCATTAGAGGTTATCTGCATATCTGAGGTTATTGATATTCCTTCCAGACATCTTGATTCCAGCTTGTGATTCATCCAGCCCAGAATTTGCATGATGTACTATGCATATAAGTTAAATATGCAGGATGACAATATGCAGACTTAAGGTACTCCTTTCCCAATTTTGAGCCAGTCTGTTGTTTCAAGTCTGGTTCTAACTGTTGCTTCTTGTCCTGCATACAGGTTTCTCAGGAGGCAGATAAGGTCATCTGGTATTTCCATTTCTTTAAGAATTTTCCACAGTTTGTTGTGATCCACACAGTCAAAGGCTTTAGTGTAGTCAACAAAGCAGAACTAGATATTTTTCTGGAATTCCCTTTTTTTTTTTTTCTGTGATCCAGTGGATGTTGGCAATTTGACCTCTGGTTCCTCTGCCTTTTCTAAATCCAGCTTTTATATTTGAAATTTTTTGGTTTACATACTGTTGAAGCCTAGCTTGAAGAATTTTGAGAATAACCTTGCTAGCATGTTAAATGAGTGCAATTGTACAGTAATTTGAACATTTGGCATTGCCCTTCTTTGGGGTTGGAATGAAAACTGACATTTTCCAGTCCTGTGGCCACTGCTGAGTTTTCCAAATTTGCTTGTATATTGAGTGCAGCATTTTAACAGTGCCATCTTTTAGGATTTGAAATAGTTCAGCTGAAATTCCATCACCTCTTCTAGTTCGTAGTGATATTTCTTAAAGCCCACTTGACTTTGCACTCCAGGGAGTCTGGCTCTAGGTGATTGATTACACCATTGTGGTTATCCTGGTGTTAAAGACTTTTTCTTTCTTTCTTTTTTTAAAATACATTGCTTATGTATATTCCATCCCCCTCTTCTTAATATCTTCTGCTTCTGTTAGATCTATACTTCCTGTTTTTTTATTGTGCCCATCTTTGCATGAAATTTCCCTTGATATCTCTAATTTTCTTGAAGAGATCTCTAGCTTTTCACATTCAATTTTTTCCCTCTATTGCTTTTCATTGTTCACTTAAGAAGGCTTTTTTTGTCTCCTTGATCTTTTTTGGAACTCTGCACTCAGGTGAATATATCTTTCCCTTTCCCCTTTGCTTTTCGCTTATCTTCTTTTCTTAGCTCTTTGTAAGGCTTCCTCAGACAACCATATTGCCTTTTTGTATTTCTTTTTCTTTGGGATGGTTTTGATCACCACCTCCTGTTCAATGTCCTCCCCCATCTATAATTGTTCAGGCCCTCTGTCTATCATTTCTAATCCCTTGAATCTATTTGTCACTTCCACTGTATAATCATACCTGAATGGCCTAGTGGTTTTCCTTACTTTCTTCCTAATACTCAAGAGATGAGTATTAGGAAGAAATTGTTATTTTTCACATACAAAGTAAGAGAAACAGAATCTCATCTGTTAAAAGAATAATTATTAGTTCACATAACTAGTNTCTGTTAAAAGAATAATTAGTTCACATAACTAGTAGATAATATTAATTAACCATCTTTTATGCACTAAGCATTTTGTTGTTGTTCAGTCACTAAGTCATGTCTGACTCCTTGCAACCCATGGACTGCAGCATTCCAGGGTTCTCTGTCCTTCGCCACCTCTTGGAGCTTGCTCAAATTCATGTTCATTGAGTTGGTGATGCCATCCAGCCATCTCATCCTCTATCACCCCCTTCTCCTGCCTTCAATCTTTCCCTGCATCAGAGTCTTTTCCAGTGAGTCCGCTCATCACACTAGGTGGCCAAGGATTGGAGCTTCACCTTCAGCACCTGTCCTTCCAATGAACATTCAGGACTGATTTCCTTTGGGACTGACTATTTTGATCTTCTTGCTGTCCAAGAGATTCTCAAGAGTCTTCTCCAGCACCACAGTTGAAAGCATCAGCTCTTTGGTGCTCAGCCTCCTTTATGGTCCAGCTCTCACCTCTCTACGTGACTACTGGAAAAACCATAGCTTTGACAATAAGGATCTTTGTCGCCAGCATTATGCCTCTGCTTTTTAATATGCTGTGTAGTTTGGTCATAGCTTCTCTTCCAAGGAGCAAGCATCTTTTAATTTCATGGGTGCATTCACTCTCCACAGTAATTTTGGAGCCCAAGAAAATAAAATCTGTTACTACCTCTACTTTCCCTCCATCTATTTGCCATGAAGTAATGGGACCAGATGCAAGATATCAGTTTTTTGAATGTTGTGTTTTATGTCAGCTCTTTCACTCTCCTCTTTCTCCATCTCAAGAGGCTGTTTAGTCCCTCTTCACTTTCTGCCATTAGTGTGGTATCTGCACATCTGAAGCTGTTGAGAGTCGGACACGACTGAAGTGACTTAGCAAATTCTCTGTGGTAAGTACTATTGACCTTGGTTTATAGATAAAGAGACAGGTTCAGAGTGCTTAGATGAACTGTCCAAAGTCACATAGGTGATAGTGAGAAAGCAGATATATCAATACCTAGTTTTAACTATCTTCAAAGATTAAGCATAATTATGAACTGTGATGGATATGGAGATGCACTGCCTTAGTTCTTCTGATGTGCAATATCATGTATCAGCTGCTCCCTAAAGGATCCTAAAGGATCCTCAGTGAGTTTCCAGGGTGGCCAACACTCAGTGACTGATACAAACCTAATTAGCAAACCTAATTAGCAAACCTAATTCACTGTTTTGACTCAGCTTACAACTCTGATGGACCATTTTGATCCCAAAGCCTCTTATGTGCTTGGTTGAGGTTTTCAGCCTGCTTATATTACAAACTTAATTTTTTCTCAGCCTGATCTTGATCCCTGGACCTTCTTGCACCAGTGTTGATTCCAAGAGTACTCCCTAAAATATCCTAAACACTAAAGTCAATCCCAGTTTTGTTTCTTGGAGAACACAACTTGCAACACAGAAGGTCAGTTAGAGAATGGTCTATTGAATCCCTTCAGCTATCTCTTAGTATCCCAGTTAATTTTAATTTTTTTTTAAAAGGGATGTTTTAATGCTAACTATGGAATCACATTATAAATCCTTTCTGGCTACTTTGTTTATATAGAATTTTACCTGATGAAATAAGAGACAAAATTGATAGTTTTAAAGTTTATGGTTGAANTCTTGGTGATACATATTTGTAAAATGAAAAATAACTGTCTGGTTTTGGTAAAAAGATGGACTTTTAGACTGTGGGTTGGAAAGACTGAATTTTTGCTTTGCCCATTCACATAACTAGCTGGATTACATAGTGCAGCTCTATCTTCTTTTAGTGTCTTATCTCCAAAAATAAAATGTTTCTGCTTGATTCTATACAACTCCAAGAATGTGTTGTTTTTTTGTTTCTGGTTGATCTTCAGAATTTTTTTTTAGCATTAAGCCTCTCTGTTTCCTCTAGTCTTTCTATGAAGTAGTTAATGAACTAGAAATAATTGCTTAAAAACACTAGTAGAGTTTTAAAGGAACCCTGAAGTGAATCATTTACAGTGTAAATAATCACCACCTAATTTATGTGATTTGTAAATTCGTATTTATCTATTGGAGTATATTACTTATTCTAAGAAAATCTGACCTGTGACAGTGTGGTAGAGGTAGCTTCTAAAAACGGTCACACTTTGGAATGTAGTTTCAAAGGTGAAAAAGGGCATCATATTGAGGCCACATTTTTAACATTTTAACATTCTCACCAATAAGAATTCTCCAGTTTTTGTGACTGAGAACATTATTTCTTAGTTAACTAAAATCTTTAGAGCTTCTGAACTGTATTCAACAGCAGTTAGTTGTACATGTCCTTAAAAATAGCCTTGACATCCTTAATACCCTCTGAGAACACAGGAGTACACAGAGATTTTATTTTCACTGCTTTGGGAATAATGTACATTCTGCTTCATTTCTCCAAATAAGACTATGTTAAAGTTATTTATTTTGCCAAGTTATGTTCAAGGAAATATTGTCCTAACTACTAATCTAGGCTCATGCTAAAATATCAAAACTGATGATGCATTATGAAGCATAAAATTTTAACCAAACAAAGAATGAACAAATAGTGCAAAAGAGATGCCTCTGAAGGAAATTGCTATATTAAGGATTATGTATAAATTAAAAATCTTAAAAATAATAATGTCCAGGATGTCTCTTGAGCACAGTGATAGATTGTAAAAATCATTTCAAGTTGTAGGTCATATATCTAGATAGTCTCAAAAATAAACTCTAATAATAATCCCTGAACCTGGCCACCTCACCTTCCTGAAGTTCCTAGATTGTCATTATTGAAAATCATTGCTTCTCTTCTTCTCTCTCATGGAAATTTGTTTTCATGTCTCTTGCACTCAATTCCTTCTCCTTCTATTACATGTAATTGTTTATATATTCTCTCCTCTTATTAGATGATAAACTTTTGAGTGTAGAAGTTTATTTTCCTCTAAATCTTTGAAAATCTGATTGAACTATGATGAGAGTAATCGTGAAATAGTATTAGATGAAAATGGGTTAAATCTAGTCTGAAAAACATTTCCGTATTCTGCATTAACTTTTTATTTTTAACTGTAATCTTATATAAACAAACAATCAGATAAAACATAATACAATTTTGGCAATGGAGCATTTATAGCAATGAAAGTTGTTCTAAGGAATGGAGAATGTTTTAAAAGTCAGAATCCAAACTAAATATGAACATGATGTTGAAGAAGANGTTATAAATTTTAGAAATCTCTTAAAAATGAAAGAAAAATTTCAAAATCCCAACAGATCTCTTTGGAATTTGCCATCTTGATTTCTTGATTTATATTTTTCAGTATGAACAGACAGAAATAAAACATAAATGTAATTTTGCCTGTTTATTAAAGAAACTAAAACATGAAGGATGCAATTAGGATGATCTCCTTTCCCAGTGGTTTCAATAGCTTGTGCTGTATTTTCCTTTTCCATCCTGTAGCAAAATATCTTGTAGATCTCTTCATCATCAATTTCTGAACTGAAACTATCTCACTTCTATATAATAAAATACCTAGTCTTATATGAGTCAGAATTTTCACTCCCTTCACCCATTTCACCTAATCTTACTCTACTTCCCCTCAGAATGATGAAAAGGGTATTATCCACTTTCTTTCTGTCTACCCTTGCTAGGCTGTTTCTGACTCCTCTAGGACTGGGAAACAATAGGACCATTAGCAGAAAAAGGCAGTATTACAATGGGTAGCATTTGTCACAGATGCCCATACAA
>SJYQ01001692.1:0-35561 GCA_006410935.1 Redunca redunca
CTCCGACGGGGCGCGGCTTTCCCAGGTTCGCGGCGCCACCTGGTGGCCGCGGCGGGCTCTGCCGGCCGGGATCCGGCTCCACGTGGCCTTGGAGACAACGGAAGTTGCTGGAAGAAAGTCAGTTTGGGGTCCTACGGCTCCTAATCGGTGTGTGGTAACAGAACTGAGAAGTGGGAGCAGATAGACCTCCAGGGAGTCAGCTTCTATCCTAAAGCTTCCACTGTGTGAACTGGAGGTTACTTATTTGGTAAATGGAGATATCAGTACCACCTCCTGGGAGGCCAGGGAAGATTGAAGAAAAAAATTACCCTGCTTGACACCTGCTGTCAACTCAATACTTCTCTTTAAGTTGATTCCTTTTTCTCAATAAAGTTGATAAAGGAAGCTACTTTAGCCTCATCCTACGAAGCAGATCTATTTTTTCAACACGTTAAAATAAATATATAGGTAATAAAATTAGAAAACAAAAGTGTCTTCCATGTACGTTTGGCAACAGCAGTCCATGGGACCAAGCCCAGAACCTGTGCCTGCCCAGGGCCCCTCTTCTCTCTCTCTCTTTTGCCTCTTCGTGTCCAGTGTCACCCCTCATCTGTCCTCTCCAGAAGACCCCCAGCTGGTGGGGTTTTCACCTCAGGTGACACCACTTGCCTAGTAGAGATCTGAATTTGGAAAAATGTATTTCACTATCTCTAAGGCTACATGCCCTTTTTATTTCTGGTCATTCCAGGAAAAAAACAATAACTTTGCAGAGACCAAGTTTGGCTTTGTTTATTAAAATCAGACTGAGCTCTGAGCCCCTCAATTTAGGCAGTAGGAACCTGTTTCTTATTCAACTCCGCAACTAAAGACAGATGGAATTTGCTCTCACATTTCTGTTCTGCACCACCCCAAAGCACACAGATTTTTCAGTTGCTGATCTCAAACAATGTTAGAACTGCGAATACTTCATGTACCTGATAGCCAATGCGATTTCTGCCGGAAGGGAGCCCTAGAGACGATGTGAACTCCTGCCATCCTGTCTCTGTGCTCGGCAGAGCTGTCTGAACCACACAGGGACATTTCTGGCCAAACTGATTTACAAACACAAAATAATGTTGCAGATCATCAAAGTACAGGCCTATTAAAGCAAACATCACTAATAATTCTCATCTAGGGCCAGTGTTAGGGATTTGTTAGCAGGGAGCTTTTAAATGCCACTGGAGAAGGCCAGCACTTTCCCCTCCCCCAGGCTAGGCAGTCCTGGATCTTTAAGTCCCATTTCTCCTTTACATGAAAAATAACCCTGTTGTTTTTGTTCACTGAAAATTAATTAAAATGCATTTAAAAAAAATATGCTGATATAAAAGTGCGTAAGAAATGAGAAGTCCCCTTACCCAAGCCACTCTAATGCAGGTGTTCCTTAAAGATGCTTCCCACACACACCCAACCTCAGGTGAACATTACTTATTCCAGTCTCAAACCGGGCCAGACTGGCCAGAGCTGGACTCTAAGCGGCTTCCCTCTCACCATGATTCGAGGCCACAGCATGGAGGGCAAGGAAGCCACTTGGGAATTCAGGCAGGGCCTCTCTTTACATACTCCTTGGTCCCTAAAAAAGAGAACTGATGACGTATTTTAATAGATTTGGTTGTCAAGGTAAATTCAACTAATGGGTTTTTGTCCCAGACTTGGCTTCCGGGAGAGGCTGGGGAAACCCAAATCCCTGTCATCACCTTGGTCACGGTCCAGAGACCTATTTCCCCCCAAGGTTTAGAGTTTAAGTGACTGCTTCAAATTCTGTCAACCTTAGCAACCATTTCACCATGATTCATGGATTGAAAATAATGAAGTCCATGAAAATTCTTGTTTTCTGATCCTGGATTCCCTACGTTCTGGACCTTCCAGCTTTTTGAAGCCCAGGCTTCCCACTCATCTCCACCAGAACAATACCTGATACACTGCAACTTCAGATGGACCAGGCAAGTGGCAGAAACCAGCAGGCCAGGTGGCAACCTGGTGGGTGTTGGCTCAAGGGGGCTTGCTTCCTTGTGGGGCTGAGGCCCTTGTTGCCAGATAATGGGCAAGAGAAACCAGAAATCTGGACTTATGTGAAATTTTCTGGTTTTGGAATGTTGGCAATTAATTCACATTTTAAAATGTACAGGGTGGCTCAAAGGTGTCTGAGGGAAGTCAGTTTGCTACCTCATGTTCCCTGGGTAGACTATCCTGCAGAGGGCTTGGCACAGGGCTGGCTCAGCTCCCCATTTCAGTACTCACCCACACGCTGGGGCCTATTCCCATCCAGGAGTGCCGAGAAACATGGTGCAACCTTAACTCTGACAACACTAAGTCCCCAGGCCACAGCCACCAGTGGATGGTGTGTGCTCTCGTTTTGTTTGCACTGGTGAAGACGACTAGCCAGAGGGCACTGTGCTTGTGTAACTCCCTGACGAGGCAGCTTTTCCTACACTGGTCAGTCCTGAACTGCTCTTGAATAGACAAGAACTCTGTCCCCAGCCCTGCAGCCGCCTCTGTCCCTCTCCAGCTCCCTGAGCGCTGCACGCCGGGGAGCAGTTTCACCTACCATTCCGCTGGCCTGTGGCTTTGGTGTTATTTCCCCATTCTTGTACTTATTGGCTTATATGCAAGGAGCTTATAAAGGAACACACTGGTTAGCAAGACCAGAAACTGTTCTTCCAAGATCCACTGCAAATGGTATCATTGATTAAAGGACCCCTTCTCCAACGTGTGCACTTTGCTAGGTGGTGAAAAGGTCTCAGTAGACAATGGACTTTCTATTGCCTTATTTCCCTTGGACTGCAAGGAGATCCACCAGTCCATCCTAAAGGAGATCAGACCTGCGTGTTCACTGGAAAGACTGATGTTGAAGCTGAAACTCAATACCTTGGCCACCTGATGCGAAGAGCTGACTCATTTGAAAAGACCCTGATGCTGGGAAAGATTGAGGGCAGGAGGAGAAGGGGACAACAGAGGATGAGATGGTTGGATGGCATCACCGACTTGATGGACATGGGTTTGGGTGGACTCCGGGAGTTGGTGATGGACAGGGAGGCCTGGCGTGCTGTGGTTCATGGGGTTGCAGAGTCGGACAGGAGTGAGCGACTGAACTGAACTGAACTGATTGCCTTATTACTTCAGGTTATAGACCAGCTTGTCTCAATGATCATCTAGGATATGGTTCAGGGCCTGCTGCTAACTGGAGCTGGGGAGGGGCAGGTACAGAGACAAATGTCAGTGTGTAGTGATTCTCATCCCCTGGAAACCTTTTCAGAACTCAGGGGCCCAGGAATCCATACTCTGAGAGGTGGTTCTAATTTGACCTCCTTGCTGGGTGGTCAAATAATTAAACAGGAGGCCTTTACCCTCAGGCCCAGGCAGAGCCATTTTACTTCAGCCTCACAAATGGGGAAGGTCTTCTTGTTTTTAGGAAATGATCTAAAGCCGACTATTTTAAAGTAAGCAGATTTAGTAAGGGACTAAGCATAAAACAGGAACACAAAGAAGAAAGATAAAGAAAGTCATCATCACAGACTTACTGCCAGCTACCAACACAGCCTTCAGATGGCAGCTGCCTCCTGAGTCTCCTCTGTCCACTCATTTCAGGGCTGGCCGCCCCCCCATCCTCCACTACTAGACAGGCTTCCTCAAATGCAGGTGAGCTTGTCCTCAAGGGAATCCTCCAGCGACTCCTGTTTTTAAGACAAAGCCCCAGCTCCCTAGGCTGGCATTCAGGGCCCAGCCCCCGTGTGCTCTACTCCTCACCGTTCCTCTAGCCTCAAAGGGTCTCTGGCCCACCTTTGCCTGCAGTTCAAGTCACGTCCTCTCAGAAATCTTCCTGCTCCTGCCCAGCACCCTGGCAGAGTGCCTCCATCCAATCTTCAGCAAACGGTGGCACTGTGTGGGGGATGCGCATGGGGCCTTACTAGTCACTGCCTCCTGGTCAGTTCCTGCAGCACAGCCTTCACGTTTCAGCCTCTCTTTCAGCCATGTTACTCAATAGCCTGAAGAATGTAAGCCAAGGTGCTGCGTGAAACCTCTCTGAACTGTCCCCCAAAGAAGGGGGCTGGCCCTTTTCTTCTGGCTAGAATGAGGAGGGGATGGCCCGTGTGATGACCGTGGAAATGAAAACCACGCTAAGCAGCACTACAGGACTGGAGCTGCGGTCTCTGACGTTACCGAAGGTCGGTCCTGCCTCAGCCTGACCATCTCCAGCTCTGAACCTGGGCGAGGGCAGTGGTCCTGGTGGTCCAGTGGTTAAGAGTCCGCCTTCCAACGCAGGGGACACGGATTCGCTCCCTGGTTGGGGAATTAAAATCCCATAGGGCAGCTAACTCTGTGTGCCTCAACAGGAGACGCTTGCATGCCGCAACCAGAGAAGCACCCCACTCACCCCCCTGCAACTAGACAAAGACCATGCACCCCAACAAAGAACAACAACAAACCCAACAAAACCAACCATGGAAGAGAAGAGAAGACTCTGCTTAACCCACTGTATTTTGAGAGTTGTTCTGATAACTGAGCCTATCCAAACCAGCATTCTCCGTTCTCCCCATCACTGCCTCATGCCTCTGGCATGAACTCACACCCTGAGTGACCCAGGGGTTCAACGATGATTCGACTGTCAGCCTCACTGAGGGCTCATCTCAATGTGTACAGCGCTATCCTCAAGTGCCCAGAGGACTGACCACCGACACCATCCCCTCTACAAGGTCACGGTGAGTGGTCTCATGGTAGCGACACTCTTTCACATCTGTGTTTCTGGCCCCTGAAACAGAAAACACTGTAAAAAAACAAAACAAAACAAAACAAACCATAGCTGAAGGAAGGAGAGAATATCTCAAATAAGTATTTTCCATCTCAGGAAGGCCCAACGAGCCTGTCTCGGCCAAGTCTGTGCCCATCTTCCAGGTGAATGCTGAGAATCCCCCTCCCCCCAGGGCTGTGTGTTTTCTGTGCTTATAGACCCTGTTCTGGGCAGATGGTCCCGGGCTGCTATCATCCTCAGATGACCTCACAAGAGTTCAGAATCGTTGCTTTGGAAAAACTGCTAAAAAATTTGTCTTTAAAGCTCAAAAATTACTTACTTGCTTCCCATTAAGGTAGCTCCTTAACAATTTTTAAAAACATGAATATCTTTTAGAAATAACAATGTGCTCAACTTTACCTGGGCTGGAGCCTTGTCATTTACTTTAAAAATAAACCTGTCCCTGGAGATGGCTCTATCCTAAAAACTGGTGGTCACTGATAACTCTAGTTTCCAGGTGGGTTTTAGCAGCCCTGTTCTACTCGCTGCTCCTCGGCAACATTCATGCCAGAGCCAGGTCAGTAACTGACGAATCGCTTTCATCTTATTTTAGAAGCAGAGATATAATATGCATTTAATTTCATTCAATAAATCAATTCCACATAACTTACCATCTCTTAGAAAATTTAGGAGAAAGCAAAGGTCAGACATGGAATTACATGAGTGCATTGTGATGCACTGGAGATTAATGACTGCACCATGGCTTCAGAAGTTGTAATTTAAATGTACCACAAGAAGAAAAGCAAAAGTACTGTAATTTATTGCTGTATCTATGCTTCCCAGTACAGCTATAATATTGTAAGTAGCTACAAAGTGCCACCTTCTGGTTTAAAACTGTGCAACATCTCCTTTATTTCTTTTTAAATGCATTTTTTAGTGGACGTATAAAGCAACAGCAGCAGTTATAAAATGTTGTCTGAGTACTTTTGAGAGCTCAAAACAAATTATCTGTGTATAGGCTGAATAAAAAGATGTTCAATTAATAGTGCACATTGTGTTAACTTTAATTAACATCTTCTGTTGGAATTTTCGTGTAAACCTTAACAGAGATGTGACTCACAGAGACCAAAAGTAAAATATCTTTTTGTTTCACGGCTTAGTGAGGTGGTCTGCAGTCTTGCAAATGATTTACAAAATACAAGAAATGTTGCGAGTGGCTATCAGGCATAAAATATTGCATTTCCTCACAGCAGGAGCAGCAGGACAGGGAGCCTAGTGAACACCCGTCACCACCCTTCCCACAGAGCTGCACCCCAAGGCCGGCAGTGGGAGCCTGGCAGCGGGCCACCCTTACAATTCTTTTTGGTTGTTTTAAAATACAAGCACTTCCTGACATTTCCCGCCCTGGCCCGCGAGCCGCACTCCCACTTGGCAGAATACAAGCCCACATCCTCTTGCTGAGTTTTCCCTTAGAATTATTTACAGGATGCCTACAGAAACGGTACAAACTAGTATGAAATTAAAGAGAGTTTGCATTTCCAGACACGCTCCTGTGGTGAAACAAGCACACCACGCCAATTCTGAAGACCAGTCCAAAGCTAAGGTGACTCAGAGGCAAATGCATCTGTAACCGTAACCGCTGAGGTGGGCTTCTGGCTGGCTGTGGCGGAGTCGCTGACTCTGTCCTCCACAGTGGCCGGGGCCTTGCGAGTGGGGGGTGTCACGTCCACAGTGAGTGCGGAGGCGGCGTCTGCCCGTGCCGTGGTCGGGACGGGGTCGGAGGGTGGGCTGCCGGCGGGTGGGACGGAGGACAGCAGCTCTGCGGAGCCCGCGGCGGGAGAGGCCTCCGGGACCAGAGGGAATGACGGGAGGAACTCGGATGGCATGGGGAGAGGCGCGAGGCCTGCTAAGCTTCGGGGAGGCAGGGAAGGAAGGGGTGGCAAACCTAGGACAAAAAGGCAGAGATCACACATCCTCCCAGCACAGAAGGGCAACAGTCCCAGTCACATAATCATTTTCATTTGCATTTCACTAAAGAAATGGAAGCTGAGGAGCGACAACACAAATCACCATCTCTGACTATCCTTGGCTGGAGGCTCGGACACAGTTAATTATTCACCACAGGACCAGCTGGCCAGAGGAAAGGTTCCCTCGTGTGACTCAGCCCAGCTCGAGGAAGACTTGATTCTCCTGGCCAGGATGGACAGGAGCCCATCTGCCTGAAAGGCAACACACGGAGTGCTGAGCAGAACTCTGCTCTTCATGCAAACTGTAGGTTGACTCTCAGCTGCACTCTGGACAGACAAGAGAACAGGAGGCACCGGGGCCAGGCCTGAAGCCAGAGTACTCAGCCTTTTTTCAAGCCCTCTGATTGATAACTATTTATAGTATACTTGGCAGATTTAAGAATTTTAAAATGCAGAATGAAGGGAAAGAGTATTGCATCTTCAAGAAACAAAAGGAAGGCAGGTTGTAAAACAGGTTTTGGGCAACCTGTGGCCCAGTCTGTCAACCTGCGGAAAGGGCAAAGCCAAAAGTCTAAGAATACAGGGGTGCCCCCCAAAAAGACAAAGGGAATGCTGAGACAGTAAACAATAGCCTGAATTTACTGACTTCATTTGTTTTTTTAACCCACTGTGCCAAAAAGCAAAAAATAGATTAATGAGGACAAGTAATGAATATATACAGATGATAAGCATTACAACAGGGGCCGTTATGATCTAAACAGAAACATGACAATGTGTACCATAGTGTAATAAGATCATTCACTGACATCACCGATGGGCCAAATTCTTGAGAACAGCAATTAAAAGTCAACCCTGACGTGTGGCCATCTCAAAGCTAAAACTAATGTGGGCAATCATTAACCAGAAGAGCAGACTTGTGGGGACACTGCTGTTTCATTTTCATCAGCGCATAAAATCTGACTGTAAATACTTTGAATATCTGTGAACTTAACTATTTTTAGCTAAAACCTTGCAGTTTTTATTATAAAAACAATAATGAATATTTCTATAAAGCAATTATCCTTCAATTAAAAAAATGAAGAATATTTATCAAGCAGCAAGCGCAGCAAGCCCAGCCAGCGTGAGCCATGCAAAACACAGGTACCACCAGTCCCTGGATGGCAGCTGCCCAAAATACAGAGAGAATCACAGGGAGTTCATTCACTGCCACTGGGCAAACTGCACACCTCCCACCCCACTCAGCTCAGCGAGGCCACACCCCTGCTCTTTATTTCTACAGCTGGCCTTTACAGAGCTTGAGCTGTCAGGGGCAGGAGGGAGAGAGAGGGAGGGACGGGCAGCCAGGCAGAGGAGCATCACAGACATTTCTCCTCCTCTTCTTTTTCAACCCTTTTAAATAAAAACGATTAATTTACATCTGAAGCAGCTGAAGTTTGTTAAACGAATCTGCCCTTGCCAGAAAAAGACTGAAATAGAGGACTGCCTTTCCTGGAGAAAACTTTTTATTAGACAGAGTCCTATGGGAAGGTGGGCAACATACCCGGGTTTACGAGTTCTGGTAAGCTGACGCCTGGCACGACAGGCGGGGTGGGCAGGTTGAGATTGGGGAGGACAGGCAGGCTCGGGAGACCGGCTGGTAAAGGCATCAGACCTGGAGAGAAGGTGGAGAACAAAAGATGGAGCGCCAAAGATAAACCCTTGCATACTGAAAAAAATACCACCCACTTCGAAGTGAAAATACCAGAAGTCCACTTACCCTGTGGCAGTTTTGTACCATAACTACAGTAACAATAACAGAAATCTCTCCCCAGTGAAGCATCTTTCTGTACCTAAGTGATTAGATGGCTAAGTGAGTAAGGATTAAAACAAACCTCTGAACCCAGGGCAAGAATGATGCCTGCCTAAGTGTCTTAGAGAAGAAGCTGATTTATCTTAGCAAATAAGGGACTGATTTTCTTTGATGGTTGAGGTTTACCCTCTCTCAGCCTTTTTTTTGTTCCCTTTTCTCTTTTTAATTTCAGACTCACAGTTGCTAATAAAGAATCCCCATGTATATCTTTCACTCAAATTTCTCAAATACTAACATTTTATCACACTTGCTTTACCGTTCTGTGTGTGCTCACATTTGGTTAATGGCTTAGTATGTCTGTGTAACAACATCTTTAGCCATACAGTCAAAGGCTCTCACAATGCCAACTATACTTGATCACTGAAATAATATCTGATCCCTACCTATAGATAAAAGGACTTGGTCTTCACTGGGAACAATAAGCGAAATAAACAAAAATCTCACCTAACATTAGAGTTACTAAGGACCCAAGCAAGGAGTGCTCGTCTCTAGGATACAATGTTGTATTCATTAAGCACTGACCAGAATGCCCTAAGTAAGGAAGTGCTGACGAATGGAACATCTACACACTCCTTATTCTGGCCTCAGGCTGCTTGGGGGCAGAGAGGATGGTGGGCTAGGTTTAAGGAGCCCAGGGCTCAGCAGCTGACTAGCTGGTGACTGTAGCTCATTGCCAGTTGCTCTCACTTATCATGAAGTTACAGCAGAGATAAAATGAGAATAAAACATGTAAAAAGTCACCACATAGGGATAAATTTTTTTCAATGTTTCTACGATGTAAAATACCAATAAAGCTATTATTATTACATGTATGTTTCTTGCGGCTTACCTGGTAATGTAGTAGCTGGGTTCATTGGCGGCACAGATGTGAGGGACTGGCTTACTTGTGGTGGCAATAATGGTACTGTTGGTACACCTAAAATAAAAGCACAGCCTCTGAAACATTTCAGTTGATAAAGAACGAGCAGACCATCTTGGACAGTCTTCAGCCCCTTCCCTCCTGCCATGGTCAGGTCTTCCCTCAGTGAGACTTCATTCAATCAGCTGGTCTCCAGCTGTGTCACTCCACAGCTCATCCACCTGCTCTGCCCTCTGCCCTTCGCAAGGGCTGTTAGCAGAGCATGGGCCAAAGGGGCAAGGGGCTCTGTAAGCCCACACCAGCTAAGTAACACCAGGTATGAGTTTCACCCCTGAAAAGGGCTGGATTGGAAAACTGTTTTGGAATTTTGGAAATGAGACACAAGGATTCCAGTCAATCTTTATTGGGCTCCTGACCTAAAAAAGGTCAGGTAACCCTGGGGCTGCTGGGGGCTATGTGCCCCGTGAAACAGTGAATGCTGGTCTGTGAAAGAGAATGATGTAGATGGCCTGAAAGAGACAAGATCATGTGGATCTCCACAGATGGGGAGAATGACCTTCCTGAATCTCCATTTCCTTCTGACCTTGGTTCTGTGACATGCCTTTGAAGTCTAGTACATTTCCATTTTTACTGATGTTAGCTTGAGGAGTTTATGTTCTTTACATTCAAGTAACTCTTAGCATACCACCTAATAAAGGTTATCTATTAACGCTTACCAGCTACTCAAGTGGGAAGTTTCACTGATATCCAAACAACAGTGATACTGCACATGGATTCTGATTTTGTCTTATAGAGATTTGCTTAAAGCCAAAGTGAACTGTGCCTAAAGGTATGAAGCAACTATTTTCAGACAGTTTTATAAATTTATTTAGCCATGTATTTACTTTTCTGCAGAAACTGGAGGCATGAAAAATCAGAAGAGAGTTCTCTGTTTTATTATATTCTCAAAGGTGTTGGATGGTTGGTTGGTATGTTTAGTCTTTCAAGTTTGGCGGCAGGGTGGGCACCTGCTATATGTCAAGACATCGTTCTAGGCACCGAGGAACTTACAGAATAAAGAAAATAAAAATCACTATCCTCAGGAAATTTACATTTTGATGAGGTGCAGAAAAAGAAAGGGAGACAGGAAGTATGAGGGAGTCATATCGATTAATGCCATTTCAAAATGATATACTCATTTGCTGAAAATCCAAATTTTTCAAATCCACAGTGAAGTTTTTTAAAAAAAAACAAAAACAAAAACATGCTTTTATGTTTCTACAGTTACTGTTTGGGCTGCTGCTGCTGTTGCTAAGTCACTTCCGTCATGTCCGACCCTGCGACCCCATAGACGGCTATTTGGGCTACTTTCCAGCAATATAATCAAAGCAAAGATTGAAAAATAAATACCTAACAAAAAATGGTTTCTCATGTCATACTGCTAAATTTACTTACTCAAAGTGAAAATGCTGATTTCTTTCAACCTCCTTTAGGAATTTCTCATTTATTGATACCTCTTTTACTATTCAATAACCCATTTCTCTACAGTGTAATAAGACCAGGGATCTCATGTGCTTATAAGACAACACAAGTATAACTGTCATGTGTGAGGGAAGATTTAAAATAGGAACTGCAAGGTGAAGAGACATTAGCTATCTCCTAAAGCCAGAAGAGCTCTCATATGCACTGGAACTCACTGTAAAGCCAGGTGAGAGCCATCAGACATAGACTGGGTTGCCGCCTTGGGAAGTCTATTCAGGAATAAACTAAAGGACCACTTCTTATATCGGATGGGATATAAGTAAAAAAGCTCAATCTCACAAAAAGGCCTCAAACATTACTTGATGAAATAAACTTTAAAATCTCTTCCAAATATACCTATGACTTGATACTGATGACATTAATATTTAATTTCATTTAGGAAATATTCTAAAACTAGACTGGTGATAACTGCACAACTCCATAAATTTGCTAAAAATCATTGAATTCTATACTTTCAGTAAATAAATTTTATAGTACACAAATTATACCTTGATAAAGCTGGGGAAAAAAACTCAGCAAAGAGTAGGGGGTAGGGATGAATGTCATCATACTGATAACTGGTGAAGTTGGGTGGTTGGGGGGTCTGTTGTACTTTTCTTTACAGAAATGAATATCTGTATTTATTAACATTAATCTGGTTTTGAGTATGTTTCAAATTTTTAATTTTTTATAAAAAATAAAAATTTCAAACTTATCTTGGAAAACAAAGACTCTGAAAAGACTTGGGATTTCAACCTAGGGGACAAACTCTAGGGACCATATTGTTGACCTTAACTGCATCTTGATGGGCTGTTTTAAGTCCATTCCATAACAAAGCGGAATATGAGCAGTTCTGGAGTACAAATATTAAAAAAGAGAGCTCAAGAATAAAAGGATATTAATAAAATAAAATAAAACCATGGCAGTATTTTATCCACTTATTCAACACTGATTGAATATATAATATACTCCTGGTATGATGAAAATATTTAAAAAAAGGAAAGGGAAAAATAAACTATGTCAACATACCAAGTTAAGAACTGTATCATGTGACCAAGCAATTCTAATTTCTGGGTATATCAAGAAAAATGAAAACATATGTCTATGCAAAAACTTGTACACAAATGTTCATAGCCACATTATTCAATAATAGCCAAAAAGTAGAAACCACCCAAATGTCCATCAACAAAATGTGGCATATCCATGCAATGGAACATTATTTAAACATAAAAACATAAAGTGTTAACATAAGCTATGACATCAATGAACCTGGAAAACAGAACACTATTCAAGGTAAAAGAAGCCACAGAGAAAGGTCACAGGCGACCACACATATTTTATGAAATATTTAGACTAGAAAGAGAAGTAGATTAGTAAGTGCCTAGGCCTTGGGGCACTTGGGGTAATGAAATGATCTAAACTGAGGTGATGGTTGCAAAACTCTGCAAATATACTCAAAACCCCACTAAATTATACACTTTGAAATGGGTAAATTATATGCTATGTGAATTTCATCTCAATAAAGTTGTTGAAAAAAACCTAAAACACGCAAAAATGGAGTACAGTCGGTAGAACAAGGAGTACAGAAAAAGAAGAGACAGGAGCATGTCCCCTGAGCAAGACTGGGCCCCTAAGAAAGGAATGGTAAACTGGTCACTTTTGTATCCCCAGGGTACACTAGCTAGGGGATATGCAAACATCTGTTGAGTAAATAGAGCAATTAAACTGAATTTAAAGGTAGAACACAGAGAAGCCCGCGGTCTAACACTGGCTGAGAAGAGGTTTAAACGCATGTGGTCATTTAGTACCTACCAGCTTTCACAGACAGGGCCTGTCAATGCAGAACACGCTGACAGTTTTCAAAGTACACTGGAATTAATTTTTTTAATTCTACAGCTTGGGACAGAAAAGGATATCATGTAAAACAAAGCAGACTGAAGACAGAAATTTTCTGCATACCTGTACTGAGAACATTACTGACAGCTGGTGGGGCTGAACTAATAGAAAGTCCAGACAGACTCTGTTCAATATCTGTAGTTCCTGGTGGTGACAAAGACGGGGGATTAACTGAGGACAGCTGGACCTTCCAAAAAATAAAAAGAAAAAAGGAAAATTACTCAAGTTTACTTAAAATATACATATTGGCTCTCACTGGTCCTACAGATACTTTTTTGATCATGTACAAACCGTCAAAAGTTTTCACCTGGCACTTTGGCTCTCAGACACTCCTTCGTAATTTTGAAAGGTGCCAAGGATGTGACGCTGTAGACATCTCCCCATCCTGTCACTTCTGGTCTCTTAACACATGGCATCTAGCCCGTCACACACACTGTTCTAGCCACTTCGACACCAGGAGATTCTTTCTTCTCCTTCCTAGCCAGCCAAAATTATTATATTCAACCCTTAAAACACCACTTTTTCCCTCTTCTCTGATTTCTCAGCCAGATTTTTGTTTTTAATTTTCATTGCTCATGGAAGAAGTCTTAGCTAAAGTCTTAATACCATGAAAGATTCCTTAGAAATTTCTTATGATGTCTAATGTCACGAGTCCCCCTCATCTTTTTTCATCAATGAATGAATGTGGGAACTAGATCTCTACCTTCGGGAGCAGGGGGTAGGGATATGAATGAATCTGTATGGACTCTACAAATGGGTGGATGGGTGATTTTCAGATTTCACCCCTGAATCCTCCATCTTCCTCCAGCTCCAGTGTCCTCCAGCACTTTTCAACATGACCTGCATTATGGCCCTTCTCCCCAGCTGCCATTTCACCATCTGATTTTCTGACTGCCCGCAAAGCCTTACAGGGCAGAGAGCACTGACTGGGGCAGCATATATGACAGTAGGAGTCTGAATATGTAATGACGCTGGCTCTGGCCGTGAGCCAATGGGTGGGGTGAGGAGAGGTTGCACATTCCCACAGCTCCTCTTCAGTTCCTCCAGAAGTAGGGATGGCCAAACCATAAACCATAAAATGACAGCAGCCCTTTCTTTACAACCGCAGCATTTTCTTTCTGATTGGTTCCTATTTAATCAGGCAGGCAAGAGTTAATTGTTCTGTAAGGCCTGCACAGGAAACATTTTAAAAGCCTCTAAGCCTGTACAAATACCTCTCGTACGCCTCACGTTGATCATGTAATTGTTCCCACACCCCTAGCTTTCCTTATTTTCTCAATCAGGTTTCTTGAAATCGTAAGCACCATCTGTCATCACCGTAACCCACACCAGTCACCCCCCCTCTCCAGTCAGTCGGCATCTGGGTCCCTGCTCCAGCCCAGGACATGTTTTTTCACTCCTCCTCACCCGACTTCTCTGTAGTTCCTCACACAGCTGCCTGTGCCCACTTTCCTGACGCTCTGCTTTCTCCCTTTGGCCGTCTCCTGACCATCCTTTGCTAAATTTCCTGTCTCTGCCTGTCCATTTAAATACTATGAACGGTCAAGATTCCAGCCTTGTTCCTCTAACCCACCCAAGCCCAACCCATTGTTTGTTTGTTTTTTTTAAATCAATGTCCACTGGGTAAATTACCTTATGTTGATGATTCCCAAATCTGTATCTCTAGCCCTACCCTCTTTCCTGAAACCTAGAATCAGAAGTTACCCATCTAGGTATCCTACAGGAACTTCAAATCCTACATGTCAGTATTTGACTCATCTGCCCAGCTTCAGTAAGTGCTACCACCACACACATCAACTCATCTCGGTGGAAAGTGATGACATAATCAGGCAGTAGAGTTACCTTACCTCCGTAAACCCATCCTTAAGAGGAGTGATCGGTGTACCGGTCATCTGTCCTGGAAGAGAAATTTTCTTTCCTTCTTCAAATGGGCGTGTAGGTATTCGATGCAAATAACCATATCCAATGCCACATCCTAGGCTGCGAAAATAATTTTTTCTTAAAGTTACTGTTATCAATCACAGCTTATGTTTCTTTGAGGTTTTGAAACAGAAAAACACATCTCCATTCTTTTAAATGCTGTCTCTTATCAGAGGTCTCGTCTGACCACCCTTTATGAAAAGCATGCTTCCCTCTACCACAGACACTAACTTTACTCTCCTTTATTTCCCTTCAAGTATTTATCTCTGTCCAACACACTGTGTATTTATTTTCTGTCTCCCCCAATAAAATGTTAAGGGGGCAGAGACCTTGTTATGTTTATTGCCTTAATGGTTCCTGGAACATGGCAGACACTTAGTGATTATTTGCTGAATGAATGACATAGTCTTTCTACTCAAGAGCTCCAAACACTTTTGCATGCTAATGATATTCACACATCCCATAGGTCTACTTCAGAACCAACACATATCAGTCCAAATGAATCCAGATTTCTTCTAATTCAGCATTCTAATGCCACCAGTGACATTCTTCTAACTAGATACAATCACAGTGCTTCTTTCCAGTCTGCTGACTTCCCCCATTCTTGCTTCCCTTTTCCCTTTAGAGAACTCCTCCCCAGTCACTGTGTGCCACGCAGGTGGGACTGTGATCAATCAGGGGGCCCGTCCTGCCACAAATTAGGCATGTCTCACGACCAGAGCCAGGCCAATCTACCCATCTTGCTCAGGGCTACAAACCTTAGAAGTGACAGAAAAAACAAAATGGCTATATCCCTTCAGTAGAATACGGATGAAACTGCCAATTAGTTCTTCCTTTCTAAGTCCCTATTTAAGACTTTCCACAAGCAGGTTTCAACTTATGTTCCCATTACAACTGCTTATACTTTCCAAAGTACTTGTTCTGAGTAGGACATGTACAGATACCTCTGTGCCTATCCCGTTAAGGCATCTATTATTTCCATGGCTACTACCACCACCACCAAAAGCTGAGAGAGAAAGCAATTTCTTATGTGAATCTGATTCCATACAGTGCTTCACATTACAAAATTACTTGTTTCCTCACTTTTTCTCCCTTATACCATCAAGCTGCAATTTTTACTCAACTGGATCTCAGACTGATTTCGAAGAGAGAGAGATGAAATATACTGATCAATAAAAGCCTTTCAGAGGTAGATGCATTTAAAAACATTTAAAATGCATTTAAAATTTACCTATTAATCAAAAGAACTAAGTGGTGGTAGAAAAGGCACTTGAGGCAAGAGGGAGGCCCTCAAAAAATTTAAAGACAGCCTAAGAATGAAGCTAAGAAAAATTCTCTGCTGTAGTGAATGAATGCAACATGGTCAGCCTCTGAGGAAGGAATGAAAACCAGAGGTACACATATAGCAATGGGGGCAGACTCAAGAAGGTGGTGCATATGGGCCTGTCTAAAGCAACAGCTCATCAACGGCACAAAACCATGTCAAAAGGAAAAATGTCTTCCACAGAAAAAGAGAAACTGCTAGTCTAGAAAAGAAGGGTGCCAAGAACAAGCATGTAGCAGTATTTAGCCAGCATAATTAAAAATAAGCAAGCTAGCAATGTTCTTTGTTGTTAAACTTCATCTAGAATCTCTTCCTTAGACCATGATTTCATGCACACCAAGCAAGGTGGAGGTAGTAATGGGATCTAAGAATTCTAACTGGAGAGGAGGCATTTTTTTATTGTAAACTGAAAATCCACCATTCTAATGAATACAGAAGTTTATTTGCAAATTTAGTTTATATGATACAGTCCCTCTAGAATGAAATCAATTTTGAATACCTTGAGAAGATCACCTTTCTGACAAACCTGGACATTGGAACACCATAACTTGATCAAGTACGGGCCCCAGACAGGCCAGATTCTCTGTCCCACTTTCTTAAATTGCAGTAAGTCAGCAAGCTGGAGAATCTCAGGTTTGTGGGTTAGGGTATCGTGACCACACAGAGGCCTTCTCTGTTTGCATCAACTAAGGTCATCCTTTACCTGGCAAGTGCTAGATCTTTTACAAAACATTGGGAGAAGTTTCCAAATCCTAGCCTTTCTTATACATCTAGCTTATGCTCAACAACTCCTCAAATTTAAAAAGGTTCTTAGAACTTTCGAAATAATGAAAAACTTGTACAATTTAAACAATAAAAGACCTACAGATATAATATTAAATAGGAATGTTGTGCTTTGACTTTCTGAAATTAGGAAACTGACTTGAAGAAAAGTCCCAGAAAACTGATTTTATAAAGTTTGCTTTTCTGTTTGGCTTAACCCTCTTCTAAACTGCTTTTTGTTGTTTCAATTCGGTCTGAATTTTAGTGGAAATTGGACTGTTCATTTCTGAAAGCCAACAGTTTCCTCCAAGTGCTAAGAAATTTCCCCAGCAGCTAGAGAAAGTTACACTGTATTGTTCCACTGCTGAGGAGAGAACTGGGAAAATAAAAATGAAAACTATTTTACTAAAATAACAAAACAAAAAAGTTAGTTTGTGCTTCATTTCAGTTCAGTTCCCTCGCTCAGTCGTGTCTGATGATTCCTTGCGATCCCATGAATCGGAGCACGACACACCTCCCTGTCCATCACCAACTCCCAGAGTTTACTTAAACTCGTGTCCATCGAGTCGGTGATGCCATCCAGCCATCTCATCTTCTGTCGTCCCCTTCTCCTCCTGCCCCCAATCCCTCCCAACATCAGGGTCTTTTCCAATGAGTCAACTCTTCACATGAGGTGGCCAAAGTATTGGAGTTTCAGCTTTAGCATCAGTCCCTCCAATGAACTACCCAGGACCGATCTTTAGAATGGACTGGTTGGATCTCCTTGCAGTCCAAGGGACTCTCAAGAGTCTTCTCCAACACCACAGTTCAAAAGCATCAATTCTTCGGCACTCAGCTTTCTTCACAGTCCAGCTCTCATATCCATACATGACTACTAGAAAAACATAGTCTTGACTAGATGGACCTTTGTTGGCAAAGCAATGTCTCTGCTTTTTAATATGCTATCTAGGTTGGTCATAACTTTTCTTTTCTTCCAAGGAGTAAACATCTTTTAATTTCATGGCTGCAATCACCACTGCAGTGATTTTGGAGCCCCCCAAAATAAAGTCTGACACTGTTTCTACTGTTTCCCCATCTATTTGCCCATGAAGTGATGGGACCAGATGCCATGATCTTTGTTTTCTGAATGTTGAGCTTTAAGCCAACTTTTTCACTCTTTCACTTTCATCAAGAGGCTTTTTAGTTCTTCTTTACTTTCTGCCATAAGGGTGGTGTCATCTGCATATCTGAGGTTATTGGTATTTCTCCCGGCAATCTTGATTCCAGCTTGTGCTTCTTCCAGCCCAGAGTTTCTCATGATGTACTCTGCATAGAGTTAAATGAGCAGGGTGATAATATACAGCCTTGACATACTCCTTTTCCTATTTGGAACCAGTCTGTTGTTCCATGTCCAGTTCTAACTGTTGTTTCCTGACCTGCATACAGGTTTCTCAAGAGGCAGGTCAGGTGGTCTGGTATTCCCATCTCTTTCATAATTTTCCAGCTTATTGTGACCCACACAGTCAAAGGCTTTGGCATAGTCAATAAAGCAGAAGTAGATGTTTTTCTGGAACTCTCTTGCTTTTTCCATGATCCAGCGGATGTTGGCAATTTGATCTCTGGTTCCTCCACTTTCTCTAAAACCAGGTTGAGCATCTGGAAGTTCACGATTCACATACTGCTGAAGCCTGGCTAGGAGAATTTTGAGCATTACTTTACTAGTGTGTGAGATGAGTGTAATTGTGTGGTAGTTTGAGCATTCTTTGGCATTGCCTTACTTTAGGATTGGAATGAAAACTGACCTTTTCCAGTCCTGTGGCCACTGCAGAGTTTTCCAAATTTGCTGGCATATTGAGTGCAGCACTTTCACAGCATCATCTTTCAGGATTTGAAACAGCTCAACTGGAATTTCATCACCTCCACTAGCTTTGTTCATAGTGATGCTCTCTAAGGCCCACTTGACTTCACATTCCAGGATGTCTAGCTCTACGCGAGTAATCACACCACTGTGATTATCTTGGTTGTGAAGATCTTTTTTGTACAGTTCTGTGAATTCTTGCCACCTCTTCTTAATAGCTTCTGCTTCTGTTAGGTTCATACCATTTCTGTCCTTTATCGAGCCCATTTTTGCATGAAATGTTCCCTTGGTATTTCTAATTTTCTTGTGAGAGCTCTAGTCTTTCCCATTCTGTGCTTAGATGAGTTAAAAAAATAAAAAGGACTAGAGTTTGTGTACCATGTTCACTAAATTGTGCTTTAAAAAACTAAATGATTGGATTCAACATTCTAGGTTGGCTCTCTCCTTTTCTTGAGATGTTTTACTATAAACTAGTAACTTGTTTCAAACTAAAAACAATGCTTACAACATATCTGACTGGTAAATTTAAGCAGTTGTAACTTAGTCTAAAAAAAGTGACCTTACCTGCCTTCTCCACCCCATGCAGAATTTGGTGTAATAATCACTTCTCGACAGTTATCAGTGTCTGTATTATACACATAAAGTTTCAATGGTTTTGCTTCATGTGTTTCAATAAGGCTGAATAGATCCTCAGACTGCAAAAGCATTACAGAAGAAAAATGCTTTTGTTACTGAACTTTTGAATAATAGGTCTCAAATAGTAGATATCAAACCTAGTTAATATCTAAAACAAACAAACAAAAAACACACCTAAAAGAACAACAACAACAAAACACACACAAAAGCCAGATCCCGGGCCTTGCCCCTAGGCCTAAAAAGCATTTATTAAATCAGGATTATTAATACCTACCAATACAACGCAAGGCCTCATGTTCAGTTCCGTAAGACCTAATCAGCAATTGAGTAAAAGTTTTCTACACCCAAATTCAACATATTATGCTTTCTTTATATTATTAACAGCTGGTTATCTGGGCACCTTTTTTTCCTGTCATTTGTAATTGAGTAATACATATTTCCACTAGCTAACAGACAAGGAAAAGGATCCAACTAATATAGCTAAGCCAATTTTGCTACCTTAGAAAAAGAGAAAATGAAATCAATACTCAAAATGAGGATTTGATTTAATCTTGAGGTACAAGAGACATCTTCCATATTTCTGTTTAACATCCTGGAGCATAAGCTATCTTGATTAGCAGAGACCTAAATTTGAACTCTGAATGTAAAGGATGCAAATATACTTGAATTTATACATTAATGAGAAAATGTTAAATTATTTTAGTATTAATAAACAAATTAATTACCTCATTCATGACTGTATCTGCTCCAATGATATAATCACTGTGAGGTCTAAGACCAGCCAGTGCTGCAGGAGAATTTGATTCCACTTCCTAGGATGATACAATCAAACTGTTGTTACTGTTTAGTCACTAGGTCTTGTCCGACTCTTTTATGACCCCATGGACTGTAGCTGGAAAGGCTCCTTTGTCCATAAGATTTGCTAGGCATGAATACTGGAGTGGGTTGCCATCTCCTCTTCCAGGGGATATCTCTGACCCAGGGACTGAACCCATGTCCCCAGCATTGGCAGGAGGGTTCTTTATTGCTGAGCCACCAGCGAAGCTTCCCAATTAAATTACTGTATATAAAATAATCTTCCAAACTGTATAGTTCAGTCCTTCATTAGAGTAATTTAAACTTTCCTATATTTGTCTTATTAGAGAGAATGTCAGATCAGAAGCTATAGGATACACCTATTTAAATCTTCGAAACATAAAAAAACCCAACAATATTTTTATAAATATTTTAAATATTTCTACAGCTATTTGCTTTAATTTAACTTCTTCTAATGGATAAATTAGAAAAAAATTTTTAGATCATATTTGCTTTTCCTTCTCAAGCTGCTTTTACTAATACATATTTTAAAAGCAATTTTGATTTTCAGAAACTAAAAGTAGCCTAATAATAGCCCTACAGTCTCCCAAATTGGAAACAACCACTATTAAAATACCTTTCTACACTGTTTCTTAAACTGCTAACAGTTCACAGTTGATACCTACCAACACATGCCAAACATTTTCATTTGCCCCATCAAAGCTGCAGAAACGAATGCTGACTCCCAACAAGCCCTGGCCACCCCACATGTTGCTTGGTGTAACTGAGGTCTCTCGCAGCTCCAGTGTTTTACTACTGTAGATAAGCATCTTTACAGGTTTTTCAACATTTGCTTTCAGTAGATCCTTAAGAGTATCATTGTCTTTATTCTGTAAACATAGAAATTTTTCTTAATAAATAAAAATCTAATGCTAATTAGTTTAAGCATCCTATGGCCCTGTTGGAGAAATATTAATAACTAACGTAAATAAAATATTCAATAAGTGGAGGTTTCATTAACACTCAAATACTCCTCAAAGTAAAAGAATGTCAAGAAATTAGGAACTTATATTAGTATAACCAAGTAGGACTCTACAGGGCCTCTAGGGACAGGCCTTCCTCCATATCCTCTGCTGTGGCTCCTCTCTCAAGTACCCAGATTATAGTATCTCATGCATATTTCCTAAGTTTTCAGATGCTAAAAACTACCACCAAAACAAGAAATAACTACTTGAAGGTTATAAGCAGGTAGCCACAGACCTTCTAATGCCTAAGGACTGAACTGATCACCACCAACCAATCAGGGAACTGGGCATGAGCTGATCACAACCCTGGGATACCCCTCCCTCACCTTGACTTCAAAAATGCTTTGCTGAAACCCTTCAGGGGAGTCTGGGTTTTTCTGAGGAGGAACCATCAGTTTTCCTTGCTTGGTCCTGAAATAAACCTTTCTTTGCTATAAACTCTTAACATTTCGGTACTGTTTGGCCTCACTGTGTGTCAGGCACACAAACTTGTGTTCAGTAACATTAACAACAGCTTATGACTTTTTTCTAATAGCCAGCTATGGAATTATGGAATTTGCAACCCAGCATTATTTGAAATGATCCAGGGCTTCAATGATAAAAAACTCTAATTATTCTACAAGAAGATATATTACTAACAGAGTTGGGGTGACTGATTTTAAAATCTAAAACATTGCTGAGAGTTAAAGTTTAATTTTGGACTTTACTCCTCACATATACACTGAGTACAAACTGGTAGGAAATAGTATGTTAAATATTTCATTATGTAAATGAATACAGGCCATTATGTAAGAGATGTCAGTAAGTAATGAACAAAAACTTAAGACTGTTGTGAAAAAACAACCAATCAGCCACTGTCATAAGAATTTACTGAAATTATAATACAGTTTCCTTCCTATTGGACTTTACTACAAGTAAACTAAAGCACCTTTTAAAAACTGGTTTAAGTCTGCACCTTTGGAACACATCTCTGTCTAGTTTTATATCACTATTTCTATATAAGGGAACTGAGTGATAAGAAAATTGGCAAGTTATTTGAGAATGAGTCTTTACTAAATCATTTGTCAATAACCTACAAAAGTCTGACATTGTTTGAAAAAGCAACAAGATCACATCTTTCTGCTTAAAAAATAAATAAATATTTAATATACAAGGTAGAAGTCTCCAGTGTCTTTCTCCCCCGCCCCAAACTAATCACTGGAGTGTGAGGTGTACTATTCTATCAATATATTTGACATTCTCACGTTTACTAACACATGGTTATTTTATTGATATCATACTCTATGTAATGTTTGTAACTAATGAATAAATAAACATCCATCTCAGATAATCTGAAAAACTCTATTTTCAAAAGATGACAAAATATCATAGGTGAAACTACAAAAAGCTGAACTTACTAATCTTGAACCATTAATAGAAACAATAAAATCAAAGAATGGCTCCAGTCCAGCTCTATGTCCTGGGGAATTTTCTTGTACCTGTGAAAACAAAAATGAAAAATATGAAGCTTAATTATGAATTAAAAGCTAAAGTTTAATATCTATCATTTCAGTTAAAACAGATTAATCTCATTTGTGAGGAAATATAGGTATTCACTAGTTTTCTCATTTCTCTTATCTTCCAGATAATGCCCCTGCAGCTCCCTAAATTCTACTCATTCTTTAAATTCATCTCATATATGAGGTTTTTCCCTCTGGTGCTATTTCACACTACTTTCTGCTTTTTAGGGGGTGGGAGGAGACAATCCTCCCAGCATTTAGCACATGACATAGCAGACAGTTAATCATTAAAACTAAGTGGCAAATTCAAATTAATTTATTCTATTTATCTCACGTCTACTACTAGCAAGGTACCATTTGGTTACAAAACTAATGTAAGAACACAGCTGCTGTTAGAAAAACATTATAATCTGCTGAGTAACAGGCAAGAAGAGGGGGAGACGGAGGACACACAGACCTCTAATTGTGATACGAAAGCAAACAGGTTGAGTTACAGGCACACAGTTCTAAGGGTGAGATTAAATCTGAGTGAAGAAGTTTCCTAGGGAAAAAAAAAATGACATTTGAATTGTGCTTTAAAAGGAAGGTAGAACTAAGGAAGGATAAGAGGGGTGAGAAAAACCACCTGAAAGCTGAAAGAACAACATGAGTAAAAACCCAGAAGTATGGAAAATGAGGACAATGTAGCTACTAGACACAACAGGTGGCAGGGGACAGAAATAAACTGTGCAACATTTTGTGTGTATCAGCAGCTTTCAGGCTTTCATCAGATTCTAAAGGGTGTCTCCAGGACCCAAATAATGTGTTAAAATAATGGATTTTTGCAATTCTTTTATTTTACAGATGAAGAAACCATTTATGACCTATGGTCTCAAAGTAGGGAAATGGTAGGGATGAAACTCAAAAGTATATCTTATTAACCATTAGTCCAGTAAGAAGGATGGAAAGAAAGAATGGAGCTAGACTTACAGAGGATTTTACTTAGAAGATTAAAATTTACCTAGCTTTTCACCAACTCAAATGTTTAGCATCTCAAATTTGAAATGCATTAAAATAAACTATTAAACTTCTAAATTTGCAATAACACAAATATCAGGAGTTAGTAATGGCAGTGTTATGACAAAAGAGCAAAAAGTTAATAGAAACAATTTTGCATTTCCTCTAAAATATTTTCATAATGTTTTAAGGAATTTTTATTCTGCTTAATGTTACTAAATACTGTCAAAACTATCCCAAGAAAAGAGTTTACATTGATATTTGTAGGCTGATCCTCTGTAACAGCCCAAACAGTTTTAATAATCAATTCTGAGGCTAATGCAAATAAAAGATTCACATCCATCCACACACAAATCTGCATCTATTCACACGGTAACAAATCATTTGAATACTTTCAAAACAGAACCCAAGTTGTTCCCAGAATATGTCCTTCCAATACCAGACTTCACAAATGATACTTGATCTTGAACTGATGATACATTCATTACTTTTGGATTAATGCTACCTTTTATTCATTTAAAGCCAAATTATACTATTATTGCCTCCAAAGAAGTAAAAACTAGATTTTCTTCATTTGTCATAGTAAGGAATAGTTTGTTATAAAAATGGCTCAATGTTTAACTTACTAAAACTGATCTTGCTTTATGTAAAATTTACCGCAAATGTGGGACTAAAACCATTTTTATAAATTAAACAAGTTAAATATCAAAAGGATTTATTATTTAAAGGTGTTGGTTCTAATAATCAGTATATACCTGCTTATTTTCTTTATACCCTTTTCTTAAATGGGGCCTGTTTTATATTCCATATATTATCAAGCAAAATGTCTAGAACCCAAAATGGCACACAGATTTCTCCTTAAATGGCAACTCAAAAAGGAAAAGGGTAGCTGCCTAGAGCTGCTGTAAGAACATAGAGGTTGAGTTACAGCTAGCTGGCAAAGGTCAGGATCCTCTAGGTGTAAAATGCCTGTCTGTCAGGTTCCTATCAGTTAGGTGTGAAATGCCTGAGGTGTGAAAAGAAGATAGCTACTGCAGACCCTAGAAGGCCCCTCAGAGAGGAATTTCTCTGATTCAGAATGTTCCCAATCCCAAATCACCACTTTTTTAAGAAACCAAATAGTCCATTGATCAATTTCAGACTTCTCCACTGAGGCTGCCAACAGTTTGCCTTTACCAATGTCTTTGTAATGTCATCAGCCTAGAAAGGTGACCCCACACACTGATTCTTATCATGCCACCCTCTAAGTATCAAGTTTTACCACTATCTGTTTGAAATGGAAAGTCTCCAATACCATTAGGATTATTCTTCCCCAGAATACAAAAGATTCAATAGCTAAATTTGGATTCTAACATAAATAAACCAAGATAATCCTTTCTCTATTTTTCATTTTCATCTGCGACAAACATCAATCTGTTTCTAATGGACCTTGAATTAATTTCTTTCCTAAATTTATTTACATTGTTAGTACCAGTACAACTCTGGCAATGAGGTATCTTACTTAACTATGGCTAGGAAGCCAGCAGAGGGAGCCCTAGAAAATCCTCTCTTTGACCCTAATTCTTTAAAACAGAACTTCCTACATTTTATAGCATGGAAAATAAACTCTACAACACCGCAAATTAAACATCCACACAGGCAAGTTTCTCCGGCAGTACTAACCACTGATGAGAATCTTTCAGGCATCTAATCTCTCAAGCATCAGATTATCACTCCACTACCTTGTCCCATATGAGAGATCTCTTGACTGCTGATTCATCACCAGCTTCTTGAACCATCTTAATTACAAAAGAAAAAAGAAAAGAAAACATATATAAACCTGGCCTCATGGGCTAAATACTATGGGCCAAGTATCATGGAAGTTTAAAATGGATAAATTAAATCTGAAAGTTTAATAATTAAGATTTTACATGACTTTGAAAACATGTACAGTGAAAAGATAAAAGAGTTTTAGAGCAAAACCCTCTTGATTTTGAGTTATGGTTTGCCTACTTAATAGCTTTTTGAGCTGGGAAAAGTTTACCATCCTGGGTCTCAATTTTCTCATTTGCCAGGAAGAGATAACACCATCTACTTTAGAAGAATACTGTAGCTTTTGAATGAGTTTAACTTCATGAAATGCCTAGTGTAGTCTCTGACATATGTTAAGAGTCATACAAATCTTAAGTTCAACTTCCTACCTCCACAAACCACCACCTGAAGGCAAATTTTCATAAGCTATTAATTCCTGGACACTGCATTATTTTTCTGGCTATGTATTAATTCTCTCTCACTCTTTAAAAAAAAAAAAAGGAAAAGACACAGAACATTAGTTAACTAAGAAGAAGAGACAAATCATTTTTTAAATGTTGTTTCTCAAAAATCAATTCTGTATGGACAGCAGATCTAAACATAAAAGGTAAAACAAAGAAGCTTTTAGAGAAAAACAAGAGAACATCTTTTGGATCATCAAGTATGAAGACTTCTTAAACCGAACACAAAAAGCTAACCATAATTTTTTTTTTTTAATTTGACAAACTTTACTGACACTATGAACTTCTGCTCATCAAAGACACAATTAAGAGAGTGAAAAGATATGCTATGTATTCAACAAAGGAATTGCATTTAGAACGAATCCAAAACTACTGCAAATCAAAAAGGAAGAGTGAAACCACAATAAGACACCACATCACATTCACAAAAACTGCTGAAGTAGAAGACAATAACAAGGATTGGTAAGGATGTAGAGAAACTAGAAACCTCATACACTGACGGTGGAAACGTAAAATGGTGCAGCCTCTGTGGGAAACAGTTTTGCAGATCCTCAAAATGTTAAGCAGTCATTGGATGACCTAGCAATTTCAATTCTACGTATATAACCAGGAGAAACAAGCATGTCTATGTAAAAACCTGCACACAAATTTCATATCTGTGCTATTCATAATAGCCAGAAAGTGAAAATAAGCCAAATGTCCTTCAACTGATGAATGAATAAACTAAATGTGGTACACTAACAGAATGGAATATTGGCAATAAAAAGAAATTAAGTTTTAACGCATGCTAAGACATGAGTGAACCTTGAAAACACTGCGCTAAGTGAAAGAAGCTAGTCACAAAGACCATATTATATGTAATTCCATTTATAAGAAATGTCCAGAATAGGCAAATCCACAGAAAGGACATTACTAGTGACCAGGGGATGGGAGCAGGGGGAACAGAGAGCAGCTGCTAATGGGTATGGAGTTTCTTTCTGGGGTGAGAAAAAGGTCCTGAATGAAGATACTAATGATGGTTGCACCACTCTGTGAATATACTAAACAACCACTGTACCGTAAAGTTTAAAACATGATTTTAACGGTATGTAAGCTACAAGCTCAGTAAATCTGTTTAAAAAAGAAGACAGACAACTTAAAGAAATGGAGAAAGGTTTTAGCAGATACTAAACAAAAGAACAATGGACTGGTTCAAAATTGGGAAAGGAGTACATCAAGGCTGTATATCGTCACCCTGCTTATTTAACTTACATGCAAAGTACATCATGCAAAACGCCAGGCCAGATTAATCACAAGCTGGAATCAAGACAGCCAGGAGAAATAACAACTTAAGATATGCAGATGGTACTTTAACGGCAGAAGGTGAAGAGGGAACTCTCACCTCTTTGTGAAGGTGAAAGAGGAGAGTGAAAAAGCTGGCCTAAAACTCAACATTCAAAACAACGAAGATCACAGCATCTGGTCCTATCACTTCATGGCAAACAGATGGGGAGAATGTGGAAACAGTGTCAGATTTCATTTTCTGGGGCTCCAAAATCACTGCAGATTGTGACTGCAGCCATGAAATTAAAAGATGCTTGCTCCTTGGGAGAAAATTTATGGCCAACCCAGAGAGCATATTCAAAAGCAGAGACATTACTTTGCCAACAAAGGTCCGACTACTCCAGGCTATGGTTTTTCCAGTAGTCATGTATGGATGTGAGAGTTGGACTATAAAGAAAGGTGAGTGCCGAAGAATTGTTGCTTTTGACCTGTGGTGTTGGAGAAGACTCATGAAGAGTCCTTTAGACTGCAAGGAGATCCAACCAGTCCATCCTAAAGGAAATCAGTCCTGAATATTCATTGGAAGGACTGCTGTTGAAGCTGAAACTCCAATCCTTTGGGCACCCAATGCGAAGAACTGACTCACTGGAAAAGACCCTGATGCTGGGAGGGACTGGGCGCAGGAGGAGAAGGGGATGACAGAGGATGAGATGGCTGGATGGCATCAGTGACTCAATGGACATGACTGAGTAAACTGGGAGTTGGTGATGGACAGGGAGGCCTGGTGTGCTGCAGTCCATGGGGTCGCAAAGAGCAGAACATGACTGAGCGGCTGAACTGAACTGAACTGAAGGGTGTGACCAGAAAGGGAAAGAATGCTGGTTACACAAGTGTGTTGTTTCTGAAAATTCATCAAGCAGTACACTTACGTATAAAAAGTCTTAAGATATGGTCCTTCTATCCAAAAAGTAGAAATGAAATCACCACAATCTTAAGAACATACACCTAACACCTCACCTACAAGGGACACAGTTTGAAAGCCAGCGATTAAGTCTAAAAGGCCTGAGCAGCCAATGAAAAGGCCACAAAGTAACTTGCTCTAACACTCTTTCTTCTTCACAACATAAAAGAAACACTCCTCCATAAGCACTCTACAAAAAACAGCTACAACAAGCAAGATGGCGTTTGCTACACGTTTTATACTCTTCCAAGAAGCAAAAAGTGAGTTTATGACAGAAACTGCAAAGTGAAGGGCCAGACATCTCTACTACATAAAAATAAACTAGCACCAGTGATTGGAAGCTGGATTCTGAATCACCAACTATACATAAATAATCCCTAATGTGGATTCATTCAATCACTACAGGCAGTTTCAGTGGATTCTGAGATTGATTTAGTGAATCATGACAGAACTGACAAATGTCAAAATAGAGAAGTACCAAAACTCATGCCTCAGTAAGGGTCACCCCAGGAAGAGAGTCTGTGCCCATTAAACAGCCACTCCTCATTGCCCCAGCCCCTGGTAACTAACCACTATCCTAGTTCCTGTTTCTATGGATTTGCCTATTCTGGACATCTCATATAAAATCATTCAATATGTGATCTTTGTGACTGACTTCTTTGTATACAGACCTAATTGTTCCATACTGGGTTGATTTCTAGTGACGTATTCATCTCTTTACTTATGTACTTCCATCTAAAGGATACAGAACCAATACCTTAAAGTAAGGCAAGGGAACCACACGCTACTTTCTGAACACAGGATGTCACCAGACAAGCTGTTTTATAAGCTTACATGCGAAGATATCCAAGCTTCTGGCTGGTATGCAAGAGATGTGGGTTCGATCTCTGCATCAGGAAGATGCCCTGTAAGAGGGCATAGCAACCCCCACTCCAGTATTCTTGCCTGGAGAATTCCATGGCCAAAGGAGCCTGGTGGGCCACAGTCCATGAGGCTGCAAGGAGTCAGACACGACTCCAGTGACTGCGCACCCGTGCACGCACTCACAACTGTGTGGTGAACAATTGTGAAACAGACTAGAAGAGTTCAAGGCTCACCTGTTAAAACATTTCTTCTCACATGTTCTACCAAAATAACTCAAAAGAAACTGCTCTCCTGATTCTGACCCTATCACTTGTAAAATATGGAGCAATTAGAAATGAAATTTGGATAACTACATGAAGTAAAAACCCATCATTACATAATAGCTTTCTAGAATAGATCTGTAGGTTAGAAAAACGATTTTAAAAGAAATCAGCCTGCTCCAAAAGAAACTAAAATTCTGACAACATGCCACCTCATTTTATACTCTTCAAATACCAACTCAGGTACTTGTTTCTTAGGGAAAGAAAACTTGCTTTGTGACCTCAGGCAATAATCTCTCCTGTTCCTTTTCTTTAGCTGTACAGTGAGGAGGCTGGCTAGATAGTTTTTAAGATCTAATGACTCAGGAAGAAAGAAGTCTCTTGCTAAGCTATCTATTGATTCTATAGAGTAGATCAAACTCAACAAGATCGTTTTAATCATATAGACGTTTAGTCATTTTAGTTCACGTGTTCAGTAACAAAAATAGCAAAGCAATGAAAAGAACACTGGCACTCATCTGTCTTTTAACATACAGATATAAAATTTCCTCAAAAACGAGGATCTTCAAAAATTAAGCACATTTATAAAATTAATGGGTCAGATCTGATCCAAAACTTAAACAGCATTAAAGTCCATGGTTAGGTACATGGACCAAATGTAGCTGCTGAGTGACTAAGTGGAAATACTATTTAAAATATTTACAAGTTTATTTTAACAGTATTGTCACTACAGTAGTGGTTCTCAATGGGTGACAAAATAATGTAAATGCTCATAAAGGCACCAGCTGACATTTAGTGAGTTTTTAATCACATTCCAGACCCTATGTTAAGTGCTTTACATGCAATATGCCATCTAATCTTCAGAATAACCAATGAGGTGGTGGACAGCACAGTTTTAATAAACAATGTGCTCAATGTTTCTCCAAAGTATATTCATATACACTATCTGATGTGGTTTTTAGTTTTTTAAAAAAGGCATTACTCCTGGAGAAGGCATTCCTACTCTCCCCACTTTTCAGATAAAAAGAACTAAGCTCAAAGAAGTTCAACAATTTGTCCAAGGAAAAACAATGAATTGATGGAATGACACTAGAATCTAGTGATTCATGACGGTGGTTTCCAATAGTCAGTTATGATAGTTTCTCAATGTATCTATCCATGTCCCCAAGGTTCCTTGTTGCTGAAAATGTGCTTAAATGCTTTCTCACTGGTGCTTAAAAAAAAACAAACACACAAGCACCATTCTCTTCATGCTGTAGTAAATTTATATGCAATGTCAAAAGGAAGTACAGTCTCCCAAAGTAACTCCTTTGGCTTTGCATATATTGTGCGGAAAAAAATCATCTTACTTGATAATCTACAAGCTACAGTCAGATTCTAAAGCACATATCAAATCTTTATGGATATTTTCTACTTAGATTGTTAACTGATATTTTACTAGTGAATCAAACAATATAATTAACCATTTTGGTAGAATATTAAAGCCAACAAAATGAATGTACTGATGTCAGTGGTTTTTCTAAGTTCAATTCTTACGAAAACTTCACGGTAATTATTAAAAAGCCCTGTCAATATTTGACCAGAAAGCCACTAAGGCCAGTTTTTTGTACGTTACTCCTTAATGACCAGAGCCGGAAACCATAATCACCCACCAAGAGCAGGTCTCTCCAAACGAGGATCCTTAAGTCCATACCTAAGAATACTCTTCATCATAAAAAATGTATAAGGGTATACAAACAACGTGACCGCATGATTTGTCTGAGGCTTATTAATATTGGAAAAAGTTTATGTTCAGTGATACTGACGATCCCTAAAGTGCCCTAAGGTTCACCTACACTGCATTTCATACAATGAATGAAACACTCCTGTGTGCCCGTGCTCAGTCACTCAGCTGTGTCTGACTCGGGCTCCTCTGGCCGTGGAATCTCCCAGGCAGGAATACTGGAGTGGGCTGCCATTCCTTCTTCAGAGGATCTTCCTGGCCCAGGGATCGAACCAGCATGTTGGGTTCCTTACCACTAGTGTCACCAAAGAAGCCCAAATAAAACATTCATAATAAATGAAGTGTTCTGATTCTACATTTGAAAGCAAAATATGTTTATGAAACAATTCATAGCCTTTTATTAGCAGAGGTCAATTTTGGGAGCAGGTTAGAATCTTTAAATGGTGCTTATAAAACTTTTTCAATTATAAGATCATGTTTGGAAAATATCAAATAACCCACTGTTTTCTTTTTGCACCCACTGTTTTCAGAGTGAGTGAAAAGAGAAGGGGCTAATAGTGAGATTTTTATGTTTTTCAAATAGGGGTATGAGTTAAAAAAGGTAAACACTGTGTTAGAATAAAAAAAATTATGACTACCAAATAATGGGATTTCATTTTCTCAAAATAAGAATGAAGTTGAAATCTTGCAGGATTTAATTACTTAGGTACCATTAAGAAAGAGCACATCTATATAACAGTAGATATGGTCTTGGTATTGTTTTCTATAGAAATAATTTCACTTACTGTCCTTTTATCCTCTAAGAAGAATACCTAATACTGCCCAGTATGCAGCAAATGGCTCAGAAGATAAAGGCCTGTTATTACACTGGAGACGCAATTCATCTCAATGGCCTTTCCTTCAAAACTTCCATCATCTCAAAATCTCTCTCAGAGGAAATTATAAGGAATAGTGAACATGACATTTTCCATGTCCCCATACTGTTGTGAACACTGGCTCCAGAATGTCCTCAGATATCCCCCATTTCAAAGAGTATGAAGTGCAGAGTGGAATTAATTTGAATATTTTAATTTAGAAACATCTTACAAGGGGCACCCATAAGGCAACTCCAAAAATTTTGAAAATGGCCTTGATGGTTTCACTTGATAACAGAAAATCTAGACAAGAATTCTCTATTAAATACAGTTACTTCAACTGTAGTAACTTCCAACAAGGCTGAGAAGTCCTGGCTAACATTTCTCCTGCTTTACGTCAGGATTAGAGAATGGGAATAAAAGTGGTATGCATGGTGATCACAGAATCGGACCCAATCCATATGGAAATCCAAAATATAATGTTATTTTTCTTTTCTTTTTCTTTTGGGCTTACCACACGGCTTATGAAGTCTGCCAGGAAATTTCCTGTAATGTTATTTTCTAAAAGGAAGCTTCTCAGCAAATTTTAAAATCTTCCACTAGTAGTCCACTTAAAAAAAATAATTTTTATAAGTATATTTTTAAAAAATATATAAATATTTCAGTCACTGTGAACATGTTGGGAAAACAAATTAAAAGAATAAAAATGTTGCCATCCACCAATTATCCTTTTAATATCCTGGCTTTTTAGCTTTCCATTTTCTGGGGCACTTGAATGTATATGCACATACGCATATGTGAAGGCACATCTATGAACCCAGAGTGTTTTGAAACATAGTTTTCACTGAATGCACAGCATTCCAATCTGCAGTTAGGCCCTAATTTATTTAACAGCTCCTCAGCTGTTGGATAAGCTGTAAAGCTAACATCCTATGATAACTTTTGGCCATACTGTAATATACTTAAATATGTTAAATTACTGAAAATCTTTGTGAAACGTGGCTAAGGGGCAACATTAGTCACAGAAAGAAAAAAAAAAGGACGGGAAAAAATTTTAACAGTTGTTACCTTTAGATGGTAAGATTACAGGTAATTGAGGTTCTTTGTTAAACTTTTTGAACTTATCCAAATGATTTCTAATAAACGTGCTGATAATCAGAAAACAATGTAGTAATTTACTAAAATGGAGACCAATGTTCACATAAATAGACATTAGAATTAACTAATATGGGGAAATACAATTCAGTGAAGATAAAAGGTTGTAGATAAATACCTGTAACAACAAAAGACTAGAAAAACTGTCTAACACCAGGGGGTGGTGCTTAACCAAACTATATTATAACAGATTCACTAAGGAGCTAAGAGGAAGTGAGAAACTGATCTCTGTGTGCTGCTAAGGAAAGACAGAGACGATGCTCTTTCAAATTAAGACGGCCAGGGTGTTTAACAGTATGTATCATGTGATTCTAACAGTTATAAAAGAAAACAGAGTTAAAAGTTGGGGGTGGGGTGTGGATTGTTTTACATGCAGAAAACACTTTTTAAAGGATACATAAACTGTATCGGTCATTTCTAGGTTAAGTATGGAGAGTTGGGTATGTAATACGATTACAACATGAAAATGTGCATTAATATGTAATAGATAAAAAGTAAATTATTCATAGCAGAAAATCTGGAATCACTTCAAAGTTGTCTCCTAAGTACTTTTTTAATGCAGAATCTAACAATGGATCTAGAAAAATAATGGAAAAAACAGAAAGTTCAATCTATGAATTGTAGGAATACAATTTAAAAATAACATAATAACTAGCAATGGATATGTGTGCACTATAAACTGGTATTTCAAAACACACATACACAAGTTTTTATCATTAGCAAGAAAACAGCCAAAGAATTATTAAAGAAAACTAGCTTTTAATTAAACCATTCTAAAACTTATTAAACACAGGTGATTTTATTCCATGATTATCCTGTCATATTTACTCTGGTTTACAAGCTCACTAATCCAGAGACAGAATACACAACCATAATTTAGGCAATAACAAATGGAAATAAGATTTTTATATGTTGAGATTTAACACAGTACTTTCCTCCTCTAAAAACAAAGATAAAGAAACCAATTACAGAATGGGGCAGAGTGGGTTAGGAACTCTGAAACATTTAAAAAATTCTCCTAAAGTAGATGAACATCACTATTTTTAAAGCTCCCTCTAATAAGACTCAAATGAAAGAAGAATTACTTCATCTTTTGTAACATTTATGCTCCAGATGCGGACTGGAAACTAAGGTTGTCCCTACTAATTCTAAAAACCAGATTTATAGAGTAATAGCATCTGCAGTACTGAATATGAGTGCTGATTTACTGAGGTGCATCTATGTTAAAAAAAACAAACAAACCACAACACTCCAACTTGTTTAACATCCCGCAGTCATTAACAGAAGTTACCGAACTGGAATCCTTTTGATGTGTACAGCTTTCGTACAGACTTTTAACATTCATTAATACTGTGCTTTACCTAGAACACGTTATCAT
The DNA here is from genome assembly GCA_006410935.1 of Redunca redunca. NCBI lineage: Eukaryota > Metazoa > Chordata > Mammalia > Artiodactyla > Bovidae > Redunca > Redunca redunca. The sequence goes on from SJYQ01001692.1 coordinate 34,320, forward strand.
AAAAATACCATGAATCCCCAAGGATTCACAGCCACAATCAGCTTGTAATACTGGATAACACACCCCACAGCAGAGAGGTAGGAATCAAACCAGAGAATACAGAGAAAGATACTGCCACTAACTTTCACTTCACATCTGGGATCTGACAATTCTCCTTGCATTTCCCCCATCAGTGTGGCAGCTGGGGATTGGCTTAGCTAAACGGAACAGGAAGGTATTATGATTTATATATAGATTCCCTTTATTTTCTGGGAAAATTATCCTTTCCACACACCCAGAGTGTGGCTTCAAGAGGAATTTTTAGCAGAATGGAGGGACAACTACCTGCGATAATCCTGAAAATCAGAGAGTTGATTGATCACAGCACCATTAAGCAGATGTCTGGTAATTTAGGTTAAGAGATGTTCTCTCACCTGAAACATGGGACCGAAGGCAGAAGATAAGCGCAGCACTAGGAAGTGCACTTTCCAACTTTCAGTGAAAACTCTCTTGCCTGTGAGGAGCTGAGGAGCTAATATCTATTTACACTCTATTACGTCCTGAAATAGCACCACGGATTGGGGCCACTTTGTTAACAGTCCATCATGTTATCACTCACGCAGGTGTCATAGCGCACAACCAACACTGCCGCTTCCTTGAGGAAAGGACTCCCAATTCCTTGAGGAAAGGATCAGCTCTGTACAACCCAGGCTGTTCATAGCTGGGCCTGAGCAAACGCCTTTCGAAATACTGTTTCTCTGCATCCTGGTGACTGAACTTGCTTTCCTTTACTTACCTGGATTTTTTTTTTTTTTTAAGTTCCTTTCCATTACCTTTTACACTGTGGATCTAAATCTTAAAATCCACTACACCCTGAGCAGCCTTAGGAAAAAGGAGAACGGAAGTTGCCCCCGCCAGGAAATGTGGAAGAGGAGGGTTGGGAAGGTCAACAGCGACACGGGAAAGAGAGAGAAATCCTGTGAAAATCAAGTAGGTTTAAGTCCGTTAAACCCACTTCTAGGCAATTCGTTTCGTTGCCTAACTGGCTTTTCCGGACATCCAGGCAGCGCCGAGATGAATTAACACGAGCCGTCTCACCCCCCGCCTCTAGTCTGCGGGTTCTAGGTTTCCTTTTCTTGGAGAATTCAAATACTACCTTCACCATCACCTCTTTTGCAGACTTTGCTCCTCCCACCCCCTCCCCGAGCCTTCCTTAACTTTGAGAGCTAAGAAGAAAGGGGAGGGGGCTGAGAAGGCCGCGAA
>SJYQ01001692.1:35817-46405 GCA_006410935.1 Redunca redunca
TAACCTCAGATATGCAGATGACACCACCCTTATGGCAGAAAGTGAAGAGGAACTAAAAAGCCTGTTGATAAAAGTGAAAGAGGAGAGTGAAAAAGTTGGCTTAAAGCTCAACATTCAGAAAAAAACTAAGATCATGGCATCTGGTCCCATCACTTCATGGGAAATAGATGGGGAAACAGTGTCAGACTTTATTTTGGGGGGCTCCAAAATCACTGCAGATGGTGATTGCAGCCATGAAATTAAAAGATGCTTACTCCTTGGAAGAAAAGTTAGGACCAACCTAGATAGCATATTCAAAAGCAGAGACATTACTTTGCCGACTAAGGTCCATCTAGTCAAGGCTATGGTTTTTCCAGTAGTCATGTATGGATGTGAGAGTTGGACTGTGAAGAAAGCTGAGCACCGAAGAATTGATGCTTTTGAACTGTGGTGCTGGAGAAGACTCTTGAGAGTCCCTTGGACTGCAAGGAGATCCAGCCAATCCATTCTGAAGGAGATCAGTCCTGAGTGTTCACTGGAAGGAATGATGCTAAAGCTGAAACTCCAGTACTTTGGCCCCCTCATGTGAAGAGTTGACTCATTCGAAAAGACTTTGATGTTGGGAGGGATTGGGGGCAAGAGGAGAAGGGGACAACAGAGGATGAGATGGCTGGATGGCATCACCGACTCGATGGACATGAGTTTGAGTGAACTCCGGGAATTGGTGATGGACAGGGAGGCCTGGCGTGCTGCGATTTGTGGGGTCGCAGAGTCGGACACGACTGAGCGACTGAGCTGAAGGGTCCAGTGGTTAAGAATCCACCTGCCAATGCAGGGAACGTGGGTTCCATCCCTAGTCCAGGAAGAGTCTACATGCCTTCGGCAATTAAGCCCACGTGCCACAACTATGGAAGCCCCCATGACCTACAGCCCACGCTGTGCAAGAAGAGAAGCCACTGTTACGATAAGCCTATGCACTGTAACTAGAGAGTAGCCCCTGTTCGCAGCAACTAGAGAAAGCCTGTACACAGCAACGAAGACCCAGCACAGCCAAAACAAAGTAATAAAAAAATTTTTTTTTAAAAGAAAGGGTTTATGCTGGGTTAAGAGATATGAAGGAAATAACCAGGAGATGCAGTGAAAGATGATGAGTTGGGGGCTGATTTGGAGAAATCTGCTGTAAAAGACATTTTGGGCTTAATTGGGTATATGTGAATACTGTTTGAAGAAAAGCATTTACTGTCATGGAAAAGTGGAAATTATTGACTGAAAAGAACGGGTTATAAGACAGAATACGCCTATAAACCATACAAAAACATTTTTGTAAATAAAATACATGTTAATATATAATATCATATAAAAATGTGGCATGGTCTGGGCAGTGACAGAGATGTTTTCTTTTTTGTTTTGGCTGGTTCTACATTCTAAAATGCTCGTGGACTCCTTTTGTAACAAAAGTATTTAAAATAAAAAAAACAAAAATAATATTTCTTTCTTTGATGTCAATAGACCAATACCAGGTTTTTAGGAAACCAGTACATACATAAAGAAATGAAATCTCCAGTTATTAGGCTCCTCAAGGACAGGAAAGGGAGTGAAGTCAGCTCTGTGTTCCTAATATTCAGCAGAGTGTTTGTCAGCTAATTCAGCAAATTAATGAAACTAACGCAAAGGAGTCAGTATAAGAACTAGATTTGATGATTATTTTCTTTTTCTGCTTGGCAATTATAATCCTCTTCGTGGTGAGGTCATAAGTTATTGCTATGTTCAATGGTCAAAATATTTGTTTCCCAGACGTCCAGCATGAAGCCATGGTTCGTGGAGACCTAAGGTAACCCATGAGCAACTTCCACCCTTCCTTAGAGCTGTAATATGTCTCAGCGCTATGAGTGACTACCTGCTATTTCCCATACAGACCATTTAGTGTTTTACCTTCTTGACTTTATTCAAGCTCATCCATACATCTGAGATGCTGTTTTCCACATTTTCTATTTCAAAAAATTCTAATCCCTTAAGACCCATCTCAAATGTCACTTATTTACCCTTAAATTCAGTATGACTTTCTCCGTGCCCTGAGTTCCTGGAGTAGTTACTCCCTTTATTTCTGGTAGCATTATCACACCACCACGCTGTCTTCCACCATTTATAGTCTATTCACTCAGACTGAGGATCATATTTTTCCCTTTTAGATTCCCAGTTCTTGTTTGAGTGTTGGGAACATGGTAGTATTGTTCGTTGATTTGAAAGTGCGTGATGAAGAGTTTCCAAATCTTTCCTTTTCAGGATCAATTAATAAGTTACCTCTGCTCTTCCTGTTTGTGTCTCATCAAACCCTGTGTTATTTCTTTAGTGGCAACTGGTAGAGGGTGAGGTGCAAGGCTCCCCCGATTTGGACCTGAGAATATGTGATAACCGTTGCTCCTAGTTTCCTATTTTCCTAGTGCCATTCGTTTTCCTCTTTTACTTGGGGAAGTATGTTCAGAGGGCAGAGAATAAAATCCCAAGGATATTGCCAAAGCTAATATAAATTGATGTCATGATGGAAGGGAACACTTGGGAGATTATTGTCCAAATCAGTCTCAATTGAAGTAGGAATCTGCTGCAGGCAAGTTAGTATTTTGAAACATCACAGGCAACAGAAAAATAAAGCCCAACAAAAGCAAATATCTACAGACTAAAAGAAATAAAATAAGATGAAATCTATTTTTCTGGAAGAAAAAGCATCTGAGATGCAATTTGTGTGTCTATTCTGGGTTTCATTAATTTTGAGTTTCCATAAATAAGCAGTTCATGATAGAAGGGTTATTTGTGACATATTGGCTAGTACAGCCTAATATTTTTGCCTCCAGACTATTCTGGGAAAGGTTGGCTCCAAGGGCATTTGGAGGGCAACCACTCTGCATAGTCAAATAGCAGGGCATCCTTCCTCTATAACAGTTTCCTGACCTGGATTGTTTTGCTGAGGGAGCAAACCTCAGGAGGGGTCATGTTATATGACTTAGAACCCCAGTCATAGCTAACTGGAGTAGAGGGGACCCCCTGACTTACCAGCAACCAACACCTGCACTAACCAGTAACCTGTGGGGTGGCTATTAAGAAAAGCTCTGCCTCCACCCACCCACCTCCCTATCCTAAAAAACAAATAACAGTTGATGGTGACTAGCTAGGTCAATAGATTTTCTCTTTGGGCACTGGGAGCTGAGAAATACAAGCAGAGACCTTCTCTCAATGTATGCTTATTTGCATATTAGAATGTAAACTCCATGAGGTCTATGCCTTTGACAGTTTCAAAGAACACTGGTCAGGGACCTCCTGGTGGTCCAGTGGCTAAGACTCCACACTCTCAATGAAGAAGGCCCAAGTTTGATCCCTGGTCAGGGAACCATATCCCATGTGCTGCAACTAATATTCTGAGTGCCACAACTAAAGATTCTGCATGCTGAAGTAAAGATGATTGTCCACATGCCACAACTAAGACCCAGTGCAGCCCAAAAAAAAAAAAAAAAAAGAGCATTAGTCAGGTATTTTGCAAAATATACATGCATTTGGGTATCTCTAATGTTTTCTTGAGAAAACTCCAGGAGACAGTGGAAGACATGGAACCTGAAGTGCTACAGTCCATGGGGCCACAAAGAGGCTCACACAGCTTAGCAACTGAACAACAACAATGTTTTTTTCATGATTAGACTTGGTTTATGGAATTTGGGGAGCAAGACCAAGAGGTGAAGTGCCCTTTTAATTACATCATATCATTACATCATTGCATCATTCACTATAGCATCACATTACTGGTGATGTTAACTTTGATCCCTTTGTTAAGATGCTATCTGCCTTAATAGTGAAGTTACTATTTTTCCCTTTCCTCTGGAAGCAAGGTACTAAGTCTAGCTTACCCTTAAGTTCCACCTCCTAGATGGGGGAATATGCAGAAATAATTTGGAATTCTGTAAGAAATTTTGGTTTTTCTCTATTTATTTAATCATTTTACTTATATAAAATGATTAGGCTCATCTATATTTATTAAATTCTTTGACTATAATCCAGTACCACGTTATTCAGTGCTTGTAGGAGAGCAAAATGGTATATTTTGTTGTTCAAATTGTTTCAGTTTTGCTAATTGGGACCGCTTTTGGGTTGGCCCCTGTATCCCTTTGACAGGCTTTTGTGTGTGTGTGAAAATACCAATAACCTAAAATTTACCATCTTAAGCATTTCTAAGTGTGAAGCTTAGTGGTAGCAAGTACAGTACATTGTTGTGCAGCCACTCCTTTGTTACTTGAGCATTTCTGTACTTTATGGCTACAAAATGCTCCAGGCTTATCTTGTATTTTTCCTGTTTCAGTCCTAGACTCAGCCATTCCTCCAAGGAGCTCTGATGCCTTTAAGTGGAAGATGGTATTTAGAAACTAAGATGTGGGTGCTGGGTATGCTGCTTGCTATCAAAATGTCACCACTCTTTGATCTCCTCAGCAGACAGAGCCAGAAAACATGTTACTATATACTGATCTAAGTATATACACATATTTATAACATTTCTATATTTCTCTATCTGTGTATATTAAACTGAATGTGAGTTCACACTGTCTCCAACTCGAACTGAGCGCTACAGGATTCATTCCGGCATTTGCCCTGTGTTTATTTGTAACTTCTGTCCCTGACAGTGAGAAATGTATCCTCTATTTACCTATCATTTATTTACTCCTTACTCACTGTTTCAACTTGAGTACATACACAAGGTAGACTCATAACTGTTAATATGGACTCCTATGAGAAACTATTTATCGACTACAGTATTGTATTTACGTACAGTTTTTTATCTTTTGCTTTACAGGTTCCAGTCAAAACACCGTTTCCCAAAGTTACTTTGGTCAGCTCCTCTGCCCCCTGACCCCCTTCAACAAAGTGGAGATATATGGTCATCTTCACCTGTGCAATACAGTTAGATTCATTAGTCCCAGGCTGGGATCCTGGATCCATCATGATTTTCTTTGCATTTGCACACAGTATAATTTGCTCTTTGTGATGTATATTTCTATGAATTTTTACAAATGCATGTATCCAACACCCTCCTACCACACAGAACACTTCTATCACTTTAAAACTTCCCTTACATGGCCCCTTTGTGATAAGCCATTCCCCCTTGGTAACCATTAATCTGTTTTCCATCCTTAGAGTTTTGCGCTTCCCAGAATGGCATATGAATGGAATTACACAATATGTAGACAGCTGGGTCTAGTTTTATTCATTTAGAAAAATGCATTTAAGGGGACTTCCCTGGTGGTCCACTGGCTAAGATTACATGCTCCCAATGCAAGGGGTGAGCACTGGATCCCTAGTCGGGGAACTAGACTCCACATGCCGCAACTAAGGGCTTCCCAGCTGGGGCTAGTGGTAAAGAACCCACCTACCAATGCAGGAAATAAGAGAAGTGGGTTTGATCCTTGGGTCAGGAAGATCCTCTGGAGGAGGGCATGGCAACCCACTCCAGTATTCTTGCCTGGAGAATCCCTTGGACAGAGGAGCCTTGCCGGCTACAGTCTACATTCTTGCAAAGAGTTGGACACAACTGAAGCAACTTAGCACATATGCATGCCGTAAGTAAGAGTCTCCATGCCATAACTGAGAGCTGGTATGATGCAACTAAAGATCCCACATGCTACAAATAAGAAAGACTTGGTGCAGCCAAATAAATACATACAAATATTTTTTTAAAAAAGAAAAACTCATTTAGTATTCATGCATGTTACATGACTCAGTAGCCCACTCCTTTTAATTATAGAATAGTATTTCATTATATGGATGTACTATCATTTATTTTTCCGTTTACCTGTCAAGAAACATTTTGGTTGGTTCCAGATTTTGGTGAGTATCAAAAAGCTGCTATGAACATTCATATATAGGTTTTCTGTGAATACAAATTTTTAATTCGTTTGAGGAAACACCTAGGAATTGATTTACTGGGTTGCATGGTAAATTTTTGTTTAACTTTATAAGAAACTGCCAAATTGTTTTCCAAAATGTCTGTATTCCCAGCAGCAGTGAATGTGCATTCCTATTGCTCTGCATTCACACCAGCATTTGGTATTGTCCGCTTTGGGATTTTAACCATTCTATTAGGTATGTCGTGGTATCTGATGGTGGTTTTCATTAGCATTTCTCTAATGCAACTGAACGTCTTTTCATATACTTATATGCCACCCATATCTCTTTCTTGTCTAAGTGTTCAGATATTTTATCCATTTTTATATTGGGTTATTTATTTTCATATCATTGAGCTTGAAGTGTTCTTTATGTCATTTGTATTTGAAACCTTACAAAATGTGACTTACACCCAGATTTGACTTGTCTTTTCATTCTCTTAACAGTTGTCTGTAAAAAAAAAAAAAAATGAGCAAACATTTTAAATTTTACAAAGTCCAATTTATCATTTTTTTCACAGAGTTTGCTTTCAACATGGAAATGCAAGGTCACAAAGATTTTCTCCTATGTTTTCTTCTTGAAGTTTTATAGTTTTCTACCTTGTAGTTAGGTTAATGATACATTGTAAGTTCATTTTTGTATAAGGTGAGTGTTGAGGCTTATTTCTTTTGCTTAGGAACGTTCAATTGTCCCAGAACCATGTGTTAAAAAGAGAATCCTTTCTCCATCAAATTGTCTTTGCACCTTTGTCAAAGAAGAAACTTTAGAGCTGGGTGTGATCTTCCCAGCAAACAATTTCAATAATAAGGCCCCAAATGTACTAAAGCTCTTGTATTTCTGTCACATTTCATCATCTTCTTATTATCACAAGTATTTTAAACTAATACCTCTATTACTTCAGATAACCTGCAATATGTATGTGTGTGTGTGTGTTTTAACAGATAAAAGAACTCGCTTAAAGCTTTCCCAGGTTACTTCTTTCAACTGTCTCCTCCATCTGGTCCTTCTAGTAATTTTATGGGTGTCTAATTTTAGGGAATGAGTCCTTTGGTTAATTATTACTTGTGGGCTCTTTGAAGATGAAAGGTGCTGGTAGGGCCAGTAATTAGTTCAGTAAGAACAATATTGACCTCCTGATATCTGCCTTCCTTGCCAACATATACATGAAAATGTACTCAACATCATTAATCATTAGAGAAATGTAAATCAAATTACAATGGGTATAGCCTCACACCAGTCAGAACGGTCATCATTAAAAAGTCTACAAACAGTAAACACTAGAGAGGGTATGGAGAAAAGGGGGCACTCCTACACTGTTTGTGGGGATGTAAATTGGTACAGCTACTATAGAGAACAGTAGGGAGATTCCTCAAAAAAATAAAAATAAAGTTGCCATATGATCCAGCAATTCCACTCCTGGAAGAAACTCTTAATTCAAAAAGATGTATGCACCACAATGTTTATAGCATTCCTCTTCACAATAGCTAAGACATGGAAGCAACCTAAATGGCCATCAATAGAAGAATGGATGAAGACGTGGCGTATATACATGCAAAGAATACTACTTACCTATAAAAAGGAATGAAACAATGCCACCTGCAGCAGCGCGGATGACCTAGATATTATCACACTGAGTGAAGTGAGTCAGAGAAAGACAAACACCATATGTTATTGCTTATATGTGGAATCTAAAATGAACTTATATATGAAATAGATATAAATGAACTTATTTATGAAATAGTAAGACTCATGGACATAGAAATTTGAAATAGATAAGAACCTACTGTATAGCAAACTATATTCAACATCTTGTAATAAACTATAATGGAAAATAATCTGAAAAAGAATATATATGTGTGTGTGTATATAAGATATATATATATACATAAAATAGAGTCACTTTACTGTACACTTGACCTAACACAACATTGTAAAGTAACCATACTTCAATAAAAAAAACTATTAAAAAACCAACAAACTTGCTGTACTATTTAACACTTCCAAAAAAGAAGTGATTACTAGTAGTATCTTACTCCTGGTTTAAACAGAAATGTATTTAACAATTTATTATTTAACATGATGTTTGCTTTCGGTTTTTGCTAACTAATCTTTATAATGCTAAGATGGAATTCTCATAAGCTCGCTTTACTTCAAGGTTTTGTTAGGAAAAGCTGCTGAATGTCAGCTTATATCAAATGCCTTTGGACATAATTCCACTTAATCCACTTTTTCTCATCTAACTTGTTATGCTTATAGGTTTTTTTTTTAATGTTGAAACATTTATTCATTCTTGAAATAAGTAGTTTTTGGATATTGTATTATTTTTCACCATGCTACTGCATTCCATTTGTATTTTATTTACTTAGAAATTTAAAATCTATTCCTATAACTGAAATTGCTCTGCAGTTTTTTCTCTTTTTATCAAGCCCTGTGCCTCTATAACACACAAGTCATAATTCTATCATAGAGCTTATTACCTTGATGCAAATTGTTTATCTAATTGTGTATATGTCAACAAGTAGAGAGCAGGGACCAGATCATATTAGATTTTCTGTTCTTTGTGTCAAGCACAATGCCTGGGACATGGTAGAATCGCAATGAATCTATGTTGAATGAAGGATGCAACGGCTTTTGGAAATGTTTTCCTTTCATCTAATTGGTTCAGACAGTAAAAAATCTGCCTGCAATGCAGGAGCTGCAGGAGATGTAAATTCAATCCCTGGGTTGGAAAGATGTCCTGGAGGAGGGCATGGCAACCCACTCCAGTAATCTTGCCTGGAGAATCCCATGGACAAAGGAGCCTGGTGGGCTATAGTCCATGGGGTCACAAAGAGTTGGACATGACTGAAGCGACTTAGCACACAATGGTTGTTAGCCATATATTATCTTTATATCTCTTTTTACCAATGCTATGTTTCTATCTTCAATTGTTTGCTTACAGAAATACCATTATGGAATGTAATACTGCAGTTAAAATGAATAAACCAGAGCCATATGTATTAATATAGATAGACCCCAAAAGTATCGAGTTAAACAAAAAAGCAAGGATATGTACAGCAGATCACTATCTATACAAAGTTTCTAAGATTGAAACAATATTGTGCACTTATGCTGTTGAGTCTCAACCCCATCCCAGTTCTTCTATGCACCCTTATGTATTGCAAAGGGCTAGAAACCTGTGAACTATTAATACATGCTGCAGGTTCCCTTATCTACTGGCTCCTAGTTAGGTTGTGCAGGAGATTCGAAAACTGAAGAGAGACACTGTTTTCCTTCCCATTCCTGGCAGTGCTTCCAGCCCTGGTGGCAGCAGCAGTAGTAAGAGGTGACTGAAAATAAGCATTTCAGTCACATCAGCAGCTATACTAGCAGCAGTAGTGCCAACTTGTAGCATCCCTACAGGGAAAAACCAAGTAAGCACATATACTGAGATCATTTTCCTCTTCTGCCCTACTTCCTGCCAGCACTTTCCACCTGCCAAAACCAACCGGAAATCAGAGGTGAAAAGAATCCAGTGAGGCTGTCTGTACAATTCAGCTTTCTGAGCTCAAAGAAAGGTACAGAATTGACTTGGAGGGGCAAATGGATGAAACTGATCATAGCCTCCTCATCCTGTTTACATCTTCAGCCCTTCCTGTGCTTCTATAACCAATTCTCAGTATTAAATCTCCCTTGTGTCTAATACATAGAGTGGTTTCTGTTTTCCTGACTGCACAATGACTGATTCAGTATAGTTTATGGATATACAGATATGTAGCAAAGGAACAATAACTTGCATGGGAATGATAAACTCCTTGTTCAAGGTAATGGTTCCCTCTAGATGGAAGAGAACAGAATGGAATAGGGGACAAGTACATAGGCATCATTTTCCTTATCTGAAATATTTAACTTCTTAAGCTGGAAATAAATATATGGATATTTTAAGTTACTCTATCTGTTTGTTATATGATTCTCTATTTTTTCATATGCTAGACTATTTTAGTCATCCTCACAATTACACATTTGTTTTTATATATATGTTCTTATATGGGCTTCTCTGATAGCTCAGTTGGTAAAGAATCTGCCTGCAATGCAGGGGATCCTGGTTTGATTCCTGGGTTGGGAAGATCCCCTGGAGAAAGGATAGGCTACCCACTCCAGTATTCTTGGGCTTCCCTTGTGGTTCAGCTGGTAAAGTGTTTATATATGTTTATATATACATATTTTTATACATGTGTTTATATATATATACAAACACATATATATGTATGAATAAATCAATGAATGAAAATGAATGAGACCTGACTCTGAATTCTGTCAGTTATCTGAACTAAGTTAAGCTTCTTAAGTTCTCTCAGACTTTGCATCCTCACCCCTAAGAATAAAAATAATAGTGCTTACCTTTCAAGACTATTGTGATGATTAAGTGGGATAATATGCAAAATGTCCCAGCATAGTGCCAAGAACATGGCCATAGTTTCCTTCCTCCTGAAACTTCAGGAAGAATAAGGACTTGACTCTGTGATAAACTTTGAATTCCAACAGTTGTTCAGTGTCTCAAGGAGGTGACTTGCTTTATTTCTTTTTAAAACCCTTTAATGTTTCTTCTCTGAAACATTAACAGTGAAAGCTGTTCAGTGTAGAAAGTTTGAAAAATATAGAAACATACAGAGATGAAAATTAAAATACCATGGTAGTTCTTTCCCTCGTA
>SJYQ01001692.1:46410-104975 GCA_006410935.1 Redunca redunca
GCTTAAAAATTAGAACATGGTATAGGTCTATGACAGTTCTTTAACTTCACAACATAAGAGAAACATTTTCCAGTGTCATATATTCTATGGTATCACTTCTGCTGGCTGTATAATATTCAGGTGGCTGGGATGGCTGGGTTTTTCTAATACTTTACAACTATAATTACCGCTGTAATGAACTTCTTTGTTAATAAGTCTTTGCCCACATTTCTTATTATTTCCTTGGACAAAATATTTGTGGGAATCTTGGTCATACTGCATGTACATTTGATAGCATCTTATGCCTTTGGCTATCTTGCTTTCAAGAAAGACTGTACAAAAGAAAGACTGTGCCAATTTGCACGGCCTTTAGTAGTGTTGGAGAGTGCCACTTCACCACATCAGGAAGTTAACTCTGAAGAGAGAAACTAGACCAGACATGGATTTAATACAGGAATCTTCTACAGTTGATTCTAACAAGTTTGTTGTTTAAAATATAACAGCAAAGAGCCACATCTTCACAGAGCAGAGAACTTCCATAGGCCACTGAAATCTGGCACTAACAGGCTGCTGTGCAGAGAGATTCCAGTCATGCTTTTAAGGGTCAACTTCTATTTGGAAACAACTAAACACTGACATAAGCTAAAGGTGGTTTGGGATCCAACTGACCTGCAGGTTCACTAAATGTGACCTGCTAGTGATATACTATTTGGAAAACAAGCCAATTACTCCATTCCTAGGTGAGGGCTGACACTTGGGTCTCCTGGATCTTGAACATTCAGTTTCTAACTTTTCTCTCTGTCCAGATTGAAGGTCTTAGAGCCACTCTAAACTGGTTAAATGGGGGGTGGGGATGGGGAAAGGAAGATAGCAAAAAAATTACAGCTAATAAGAGCTTTCATTCCTTGTTAATTAATTTCTGCTACTCTAACACTCTGGCACCTGCCAGCCTCGGTGTATTGGAGCCAATGATTTTCAAAAATAATTAGTTAATGAGCTGCTCTTTGTGACAGGATGCTGAAAACTTCACAGCCTCCCAGCCATAATTAGTAACACACACAAAGTGGGGAAAGTGTCACTTGCTGATAAACAGAGTTTCCTCATCTTGTTGACACAAGAATCCTGCCCATATGTGAAAGTGATGCTCTACTGAGTCAAAGAAGATGTATGACTGGGTTTACAAAATGGAAGTAAATTGAAGAACAAGTACCAATCTTGAAAACGATGTCCCTAGGCTAAAATCAGACCTCTGTTCAAAAGTTCCAAAATCATTGTGTTAAAACGTTGGTAAGGATTCATGGCAGAGTGTCAGGCAACCTTAGAGAGTCAGTCATTATAGTCAAAGTAGGCCACTTTCCATCCTTTGATAATAACAATAAAAAGGAATTAAGGGTACTGAGGAGTCAGACACTAAATTGGCAGCCACTCTCTGGGAGTTCAGATTGGGCAGGGCTTTTCAGCATGGATTTCTTAAAAGTAGATACAAAGGAAGTCTGGAAATGGCTTAGTGGCTGTGAGGAAGTAACGAATCTGAGCAGGTAAAATCACACATAAATGTGGGGTTTCCCCTCAAGGGATCATCATTCTATTTTAAGATGAATTAAGTGATAAAAAGTCAAATGTGTTTTTCTTGTAAGTCATATTTAACCATTTGACTAGCAATCAAAACCTTCATTTTATGTTTATAACAATAGTGTATGTTTTATTTCAAAATAATGCTTTTAGGTTTAAAAAAATGAGATGAGTGTGAAAATTAATGAAATAGAAATTTAGGTGGAATTTGGTTCTGCCTCAAATTGAAAATTTGGAATATTGGGGAAATTTTCAATGTAACTATCTTCAGTTCAGTTCAGTTGCTCAGTCATGTCTGACTCTGTGACCCCATGAATCACAGCACGCCAGGCCTCCCTGTCCATCACCAACTCCCGGAGTTTACCCAAACTCATGTCCATCAAGTCGGTGATGCCACCCACCCATCTCATCCTCTGTCATCCCCTTCTCCTCCTGCCCCCAATCCCTCCCAGCATCAGGCTCTTTTCAAATGAGTCAGTTCTTCGCATCAGGTGGCCAAAGTATTGGAGTTTCAGCTTCAGCATCAGTCCTTCCAATGAACACCCAGGACTGATCTGCTTTAAGATGGACTGGTTGGATCTCCTTGCAGTCCAAGGGACTCTCAAGAGTTTTCTCCAACACCACAGTTCAAAAGCATCAGTTCTTCGGCACTCAGATTTCTTTATAGTCCAACTCTCACATCCATACATAACTACTGGAAAAACCATAGCTTTGACAAGACGGACCTTTGTTGGCAAAATAATGTCTCTGTTTTAAAATATGCTGTCTAGGTTGGTCATAGCTTTTCTTCCAAGGAGCAAGCATCTTTTTATTTCATGGCTGCAGTCACCATCTGCAGTCATTTTGAAATCCCAAAAAATAAAGTCTGTCAGTTTCCATTGTTTCCCCATTTATTTGCCATGAAGTGATGGGACCGGATGCCATGATCTTAGTTTTATGAATGTTGAATTTTAAGCCAACTTTTTCACTCTCCTCTTTCACTTTCATCAAGAAGCTCTTCAATTCTTCTTCGCTTTCTGCCATAAGGGTGGTATCATCTGCATATCTGAAGTTATTGATATTTCTCCTGGTAATCTTGATTCCAGCTTGCATTTCTTCCAGCCTGATATATCACATGATGTACTCTGCATATAAGTTAAATAAGCAGGGTGACAATATACAGCCTTGACATACTCTTTTTCCTATTTGGAACCAGTGTGTTGTTCCATGTCCAGTTCTAACTGTTGCTTCTTGACCTGCATATAGATTTCTCAGGAGGCAGGTAAGGTGGTCTGGTAGCCCCATCTCTTTCAGAATTTTCCACAGTTTGTGGTGATCCACACAGTCAAAGGCTTTGGCATAGTCAATAAAGCAGATATAGATGTTTTTCTGGAACTCTCTTGCTTTTTCCATGATCCAGCGGATGTTGGCAATTTGATCTTTGGTTCCTCTGCCATTTCTAAATCCAGCTTGAATACCTGGAAGTTCTCAGTTCACATACTGTTGAAGCCTGGCTTGGAGAATTTTGAGCATTACTTTGCTAGCATGTGAGATGAGTGCCATTGTGCAGTAGTATGAACATTCTTTGGCATTGCCTTTCTTTGGGATTGGAATGAAAACTGGCCTTTTCCAGTCCTGTGGCCACTGCTGAGTTTTCTAAATTTGCTGGCACATTGAGTGCAGCACTTTCAGAGCATCATCTTTCAGGATTTGAAATAGCTCAACTGGATTCCATCACTTTCACTAACTTTGTTCCTAGTGATGCTTCCTAAGGCCTGCTTGACTTCACATTCCAGGATGTCTGGCTCTAGATTAGTGATCACACCATCATGATTATCTGGGTCATGAAGATCTTTTTTGTATAGTTCTTCTGTGTATTCTTGCCACCTCTTCTTAATATCTTCCGCTTCTGTTAGGTCCATACCATTTCTGTCCTTTATCAAGCCCATCTTTGCATGAAATGTTCCCTTGGTATCTCTGATTTTCTTGAAGAGATCTCTAGTCTTTCCCATTCTGTTCTTTTCCTCTATTTCTTTGCACTGATCACTGAGGAAGGCTTTCTTATCTCTCCTTGCTACTCTTTGGAACTTGGTATTGAAACGGGTATATCTTTTCTTTTCTCCTTTGCCTTTCTCCTCTCTTCTTTTCTCAGCTATTTGTAAGGCCTTCTCAGACAACCATTTTGCCTTTTTTGCATTTCTTTTTCTTGGGAATGGTCTTGATCACTGTCTCCTGTACAATGTCACGAATCTCCGTCCATAGTTCTTCAGGCATTCTATCAGATCTAATCCCTTGAATCTATTTATCACTTTCACTGTATAATCATAAAGGATTTGATTTAGGTCATACCTGAATGGTCTAGTGGTTTACCCTACTTTCTTCAATTTAAGTCTGAATCTTACAATAAGGAGTTCATGATCTGAACCACAGTTAGTTCCCGGTCTTGGTATTGCTTGGTATTGTATAGAGCTTCTCCATCTTTGGCTGCAAAGAATATCATCAATCTGATTTTGGTAGTGACCATCTGGTGATGTCCATGTGTAGAGTCTTCTCTTGTGTTGTGGGAAGAAGGTGTTTGCTATGACCAGTGTGATCTCTTTGCAAAACTCTGTTAGCCTTTGACCTGCTTCGTTTTGTACTCCAAGGCCAAACAGAATATTGCTAACTAAACTATGACCCATGATTTCTTAGCACTTAGAATTTGTTTTGTGTTCAGTGAAAGCTCTCTTTTATTCTCACTAGGTGCAATTTTTAAAATAATATATTACAGTACTCTGTGTCTGTGCTTTTCCATTTGTACAGTAACTTCTAATCTAAATCATACTGTAATCTATTTGAAGGCATTTGAACAATAATAAATTTCATGTCTTATGATACTGACAATGTACGTAAGTCAATTGAAGTGACAGCTGAGCTCTTCTGACCACGTTTGCTCACAAGAAGGCAAAGCTTTCTAGCTGCATCGACCTCAGAAGCACAAAAAGGTTAAAAAAAAAATGCTCGCCTTAGAATCTGTGACATACAATAACACCTTTTAAAGGTCAGTAGGAATTGTTTCTTTTCTTGTGCCCCAGGCTTTTTTTCCCCCCAAGAGCAGATATCACCAACAAAGGTGAGGTAATTTAGAAAGCCTTAAAGGAAATAGCAAGTTGGACGTCAGAGCCCTGTGACCCTTCGCAGATGCACCCGGTCCTGACTGGCCCCAGCCTAGCTCGCTCAGCGGAGGGATTTCACACAGTGACGCATCACACAATTGTGATGTACGTGCCAAATTCCCAGCCATCTCGAGGGCAGAGTTTATGTAGGATTCACCTCTGTGGCTTCATCACTCACATCATGCCTTGCACAAAACAAGTAATAGATGAACCATAGTTGACAGAACAATTAGTTGTAGACAATTTACAATCTCCTTTCTCAATGAAATACTGATCTTTCAGTAGTGATAGTCTTTAATAAATGCTCACTGTGAGGAGCACTATGAAGATATACTATAAGCCAGGGCACTATTCTAACTGCTTTACATTTGTCAGCTAAGTTAACTACTTAACAACGCCAAGGTAGATCCTGTCACTATTCCTATTTTATATATGGGGAAACTGAGGCACAGGGCAGTAAATTAACTTTCCCAGGATCACAGACCCGTGAGATGCCAGAGCTATATTTGCACCTAGGCAATTTGACATAGCATTCATGCACCAAGCCATTATAGTTTATTGCCTCTACCAGATAACACAAAAGAGCTATAATAAAAGAATAAAAATGCATATGATTGTCTAAATCCACAGCTACTCAGTAAATGTACAAAGCAAACCATGCTCCCTGGATTCTCAATCAACATTTGTTTATTGGTATTCAAAGAGTGAGGCAAGAAGAAGTTCCCCACAGTGTGTTAAAATGAACAGCAACAAAACCCATGCTGGCAGCAAACGTGCTGGAGAGGGAAGGAAGACGGATCCTAAAGCTTTGACCATGAAACTGAAGCAAAATGTCAAACCAAGACAAAAAGTTTCAGGCTCTCCAAAATTCACTGACAAGGGAGTGCTTACATGAGCTCACCAAGGGTTAAGTCCAAGCCTGATCCTGACCCCACAGCCCTGAGACAATGTTTAGAGAACTACAGCAATGATTTACCTTGAACTGAAATCAAGTATTATGAAGTCTCAAGTTAGGCATCTGGATTCTGGCAGGCGGTGGTGAATCCTATGTTAGGGAAGTTAATTAAACTGAGGAATTGACTTTTTCTTTTTTTAAGAAATGGCCATTGGGTGTTAATCTGCTGTAAAGAAGAAAGCAGGAAGCCAGGGGAATCCATAAAAGAGCTTTGCCCTGTAAGCACAGTTGCCTCACCTCTGACCTCCATAACTGAGAAAGAATTTGGCTCCTGCAATATTCTCTGTGAAGTTAGCAGCTTGAATCACTGTCACCAGCAAATGAGTTTTCTCTACCGAGAATGAATTCTCCTGAACTGCTGAAACAAAGGTCTCTGTTCCTGAAAGGCAATTATTTATTTGGAAGATGGCTAGAGATACTGTAAAATCTGTTCCCACCCCCACCTCCTGGCCTGGAAGGTGCTTGCTGTGGCATTTAGCCGCTGGCCCTAGTGGCTCAATGGTAAAGAATCCACCTGCTAATGCAGGCGATGTGGGTTCAATCCCTGGGACTGGGAGATCCCCATGGAGGAGCAAATGGCAACCAACCTCAGTATTCTTGCTTAAAAAACCCCATGCGTAGAAGAGCCTGATGGGTTACAGTCCACAGAGTCACAGTCAGAAATGACTGACAGCACACACACCCACCTATGGAATAAAACACACAGAAAGGAAAAACTGGCCTGGCAAGTGATAAGCCCAGGGTGAAATGTGAAACCTTCCTTATAAACACAGAGACACATGAAATGTGGGACTTATTGATTGTACTATTCCATACCTTTGAGATACTCCGTGTAACTGAATTATTGTGTGTTTTTTATTTTGCACCAGGTATTTGGGGGCAGGCAAGAAAGAGGAGCTGAACTGTACTGATTTTGAAATCTGAGTCCGCCATAGTGAACAGCTGCCACAGGGAATATCCACAAGTTTCCATCTCTCTCACGTCAGTCGTCTGGAGATTTTCACATTAAAAAGTTATAATATACATCACTGTAAAAACCAATAGATGTTCCACGACCTCTGCTAATACTATTTCTATCACCACTCAGCACAAACTCTTGATAAGTTTGCCTTTTGTGAAAACATATTCCCCTCTGGCAAGTTGGCTGGGAATGGCAACCCACTCCAGTAATTCTTGCTTGTAGGATGCCACGGACAGCGAAGCCTGGCAACCTATCTTCCATGGGGTTGCAAGGAGTCAGACACGACTGAGCAATCAACACTATTCTAAGGGTAATATCACTTCCTCTGGCTCCAAGGAAACCATTGAAAGCATTGTTGCAAAATCCTTCTGGCATCCCCAGATCCTGTCTAATCACCTGGTTTTATACAAACGACATACCCATTGGAGAAGGGGTCCCTCTTCATCCACTTCAGATCCTGTTCCATTTACTGTTCTGATTATGGGTCCTGTTTCAAACGAAATACTCCTAGTTTGCTGAATGCTGGAAATGGAATGCTTTTGAAGAAACAAAGACCAAAGAGTTACATAAGTCATGATGTTTCTGTTGGACATTCATCTGTTTTGGCAAGGGCAGTCCCTGGCTCAAAGGAAATGCTCAACAAACATTTATCAGATGACGAAAGCAGAAACGTATGGTGGATCTGAGTGATGCAGCTGGATACGTTGGAGACACCCAACCCCACGCCATCACTCATTGTTCCTTCTGATGACTTTTTCTCAAGGTGGCTGCTGAGCTGCTCCGGGTCTTCCCGTGCCTGACTCTGCTGTGACAGCCAGGGTTCCATCAGACACCTGGAAAACTGCTTCAGTTGCCCTCATATTTTTAGGGGCATTATTTGTATGTCCCCTCTCTGTGTTCTGGTGTGGGTTCCCCAGGATGAGGTTTTGGGGAGCACACGGGCCCATCTGTTAGCTCTAAACCTTCCGTGGTGACTCCCTCCCTCTTCACCCCTCCACCTGTCATGTCTTATCCAGCTGTCGTGTTAAGGTGGCAGCAGTTATGCCTATGCATAAGAGAATCCAGAGACAGTCTCAAGGGAAAAATGGACAAAGGACACAGAAAGTTTTCTAGGGAAAACATACAAATCTCCAAGAAAAATACACAAAAAGAACAGATCCTACTGTTTATCAAAGAATGCTAAATTACCAGTAATAGGATGTACCTATGAAAGACAAGGGCTTCCCAGGTAGCCTTAGTGGTAAAGAACCCGCCTGCCTACACAGGAGACATAAGTGGTGTGGGTTCGATCCCTGGGTGGGGAAGATCCCCTGGAGAAGGGAATGGCAACCCACTCCAGTACTCTTGCCTGGAGAATCCCATGGACAGAGGAGCGTGGTGGGCTACAGTCCATGGGGTTGCAAAGAGTTGGAACGACTAAAGCAACTTCAGCACAGCACAGCACAGCATGAAGGACAAAAAGTAAACAGAATGAGGGAAGATGAATTCTTACTGCTTGAGGTATGTACATTTATACAGTTTACTAGAGGACAATTTTATGTATAAAAGGTATAATGTATTTTATGTACAAAAATCCCTAAAAAGAAGTTTACTCTTAAATTCAGGGCTTTCACTTCTAGCAAATTTCCTAAGGAAAAAGAAATGAGGCAAAGTGTATATCCATGGATGTTCAACACAACAATATTCATAGTAGCAAAAAATGGGAATTTGGTTCAATTTTGCTACTTTTTTAGAATACTATGTGATCATTACCATATAAATATATATGTATATATATATGAGAAGTAAAGATGTTTTAAATATTGTCCTCAGTGAAAAAGTAGACCACTGATCAGATGTGATCTATCTGATCTAGACCACAGATCAGATTTTGCAAAGATATTTCTAACATGTTTATGCTTAGATGAAAGTCTATTAGCATACATACAAAATATTAAGAGTGGTGAGAATATGGAAGATTTACAGTTTAATCTTTCTGCTAATCTGTATGTGTTCTTTCTGGCAAAATATATACATTAACTAGTATTTAAATACTATTTAAGTAAGAAATAGTGCTATTTAAGTAAGAAAAAATAATTGCTCGTGTGCAGTGAAAAAAAACAGATGTTTTCATTTATAAAATAAGTGAAAATAAATAAAAATAAAATCCACTATAAAATACTATAAAATTAGTTTTTTAATTTTTTATTGAAGGATAATTGCTTTACAGAATTTTGCTATTTTCTGTCAAACCTTAACATAAATCAGCTATAGGTATACATTTTTAAGCTCCCCACCCAAGCCCCTCTAGGTTGATACAGAGCCCCTGTTTGAGTTTCCTGAGCCATACAGCAAATTCCTATTGGCTATCTATTTTACATATGGTAATATAAGTTTCTGTGTTACTCTTTCCGTACATCTCACCCTCTCCTCCCCTCTCCCCATGTCCATAGTCTATTCTCTATGTCTGTTTCTTCACTGCTGCCCTGTAAGTAACAGTATTTTAAAGCTGAAAGCTTTCTTAAATTTTTTTTTCTTATTTTACAAGTAAGTGGACTGAGGCCCTTGGATGTTAACTGACTTGCCTGAAAGTGAGGGGCAAGTCAGAGTGAGGGGCTGAAAAGGAAAAACCTACCCAGTTTTCTGTCTCAGGAAAAATCCAGTTCTCCCCTACTCTTGTATCTTTCTTTACTCTCATGCCAATCTTCCCAGGTGGCTCAGGTGGTAAAGCGTCTGCCTATAATGCAGGTATATAAGCATTACCAATCCCTGGGTCAGGAAGATCCCCTGGAGAAGGAAATGACAACCTACTCCAGTACTCTTGCCTGGAAAAGTCCCATGGACGGAGGAGCCTGGCAGGCTACAGTCCATGGGGTTGCAAAGAGTCAGACTCGACTGAGCGACTTCACTTTCTTTCTTTCTTTTCTTACTCTCACACCGAACACTTCACTTATGGTCCCCAAATTTGTGGAAGTTTTCCCCCACACCAAGCAATGCTCTGTGATGTGAGCCAGGTGTCTAGCAACTTAACCAAATTCTGAAACTATCCTCTGGAAACAGCATCAGTTCCCACAGGTTAAGGGTGTGGTCCTGCAAGCCTGTTGCCAGCCCACCTGAGGCATCAGCTGCAAGTAGGAGGCCCCTAGGTTATTCACAACTTCTGTCCAGTTTGGCTACAAATAAGTGGTTCCCATAACCCTCTCCTCAGGTTTGGTTAATTTGCTAGAGGTCCTCACAGGACTCAGGGAAGCATGTTTACCATTTTCTTAAAGGAGATGATAAAGGGTACAGCAGAGTGCGGGATGAAGAGATACGTAAGTGTGGGGTCTGCAGGGTTCCCACACACAAACTCCTGTGTGTGCAGTGCATCAACTCTTTATGCGGATATGTTCACCAGCCTGGAAACTCTATGAACTCCAAACTTTTGGGATTTTATGGTAGTATTATCACATAGGCATCCCTTTTTGCTTCTCAAGAGAATGGGAGTGGGGGCTGATAATTCCAGCCCCCACTAATCATGGGTTGGTCTGTCTGATAACCAGCATTCATCCAGGAGCCTACCCAGAGCTGCCTCACTGGAACAAAAGACACTCCGATTACCCAGGAAATTATAAGGGTTTCAGGAGTACTGTGTCAGGAACCAGGGGCAGAGACCAATGTAAATATTTCTTACTATACATCTCAATATCTCAGGGGCAGAGTCAGTCAGAATTTGAACCCGGGGTGGCAGCTTAAGCGACATGGGACCTCTGAAGGGAGCCTACACCCACAGGAGGGCTGTGTGGCTTATACAGCTGGGTCTGTGGGGACAGCCATTCACTGGCTCTCAGTAGATCTTGAAAATGACCCAGACCACAGCCTACTGAACAGCTGAAAGAAAACTCTCAGAGCATGAAAAATGCTCCACCAGTCTGCCTGACAAGCTGCATTTTCCCATGCGGCAGATGAAATTCTCTCCAGAAAACTCCTGTAATATAAAGGACTCCTTTCTCTGAGGTGTCAATGACATCTTTCATAGAGAATGCTCAAAGGTGATGAACTAGACAGCAAGAATAATTAAGCGAGCTCCTCAGCCACAAGGAGACTAAATGGACCAGTCTCCATTCAATGCAGGTTGGACCCAATGAATAGATCAGCCAAGATCAATAAAAGAAAAAAAGTAATTAGAGATTATTACTGAAGTGTGTTGCCCTTGCCATGAGGTTAGTTCTTGAGGTGACATCGAGGGGTCTCATTAATTCAACTTTGGGATCTGGGTGACACTTTGAATTGATCCCTGCATCTTTACATCTTTATATCTATATAGGGGGTGATTAGCCTAGTGGCAGAGCTCTTAGGCAGTGCAGCCTCCCATTGTCCCTCCACCCAGCCTCTTTCTATTACTCCCAGCCTCCCTTAAGCTTCCTCCAGGACTTGGACCAGAATCCAGTAAGATTTAAAATCATCTTCTGGTCAGGCAAAGGGCCATCTTAACATCTTTGCACTGGCTAGAGGAATATTTCAGCTCAATAACAATAAAATCTACTGAGTTGATCTGGCAGCTATATATTTTTCCTGAACTGGTCTTCTGTGCTTTTTTCCTTGAATTGATCATTTTTCCTTGCTAGCCAAGGGACCTTGGGCTAGCAGGGCTCAAGGATGCCTGGGGAATTTATCCACATGGTGAACCCTACTTTTATTAGTTTGGATTAGATTAGGCTGCATATACAGAAGAATATGCATAATATCTGGCTTAAATTGAGAACAGTTTCTCATCAGTGGTTCTCTATCCTGGCTCTACCTGACTGTTATCTGGGGGGCTTAAAACTACTGATGCTTGAACTTCAGCCACAGAGGTTCTGATTCTGCAGGCCCTGGGTGTTAGATTAAAAAAAAAAAAAAACCACTATATTCAATTGCTTTTAACCCTGGTGACACATTAGAATTACTTGGGGGTGCTTAAAAAAGAAATGCCCTGCTGCGCTGATTCAGCTGGCCTGTGGAGGGGCTCTAGCATGGGTAGTTTTAAAGCTATCTTGGGTGATTCTTATGTGCAGCCAGGGTTGAAATCCACTGACCTAGACACTCTAAATGAGCCTGAATGACCTGACCTGGAGGAGTTCAAGAGCATTGAAAACACAAATGAAATCACTGAACCCCTCTGACCGTCTTTAAGGAACTGTGAAGAATGTTTTGGAGGAATATTAGGGATGGTTTTGGAAAGGTCTGAGATGAGCAAATATGATTCCATTTTTCAAAAAGTCAAAAAAAGAAGATGCTCTAATCTGTAGTCCTGGCATTTTGGCATTAAG
The DNA here is from genome assembly GCA_006410935.1 of Redunca redunca. Taxonomy (NCBI): domain Eukaryota; kingdom Metazoa; phylum Chordata; class Mammalia; order Artiodactyla; family Bovidae; genus Redunca; species Redunca redunca. Next base: position 58,282 of record SJYQ01001692.1, read on the forward strand.
CCTCAACAATATTTCTTTCTATTAAAATTATGGTTTATTGGAAGGCTCCAATATGCACTTACACAGGTTCAGCAAGAAAAAAGATGCACAAACTAATTCCTCACTGCAAAAGGGCTGCCTGATTTTCAGACAAAGGATGTGTGTGTATAAGTTCATTAAATTTTAAAAGGCATATGGCAAAAGTGTGTGTGTGTATGTGTGTGTATAAGGTAAGGATCCTCAGGTATGGAAGATCCATGCTTCTCAAGCTTTGTTGTGCAGTGAACTCCCTGAGGATCTTGCTAAAACGCAGATTCTGGAGTGGCCTGAGAATCTGCATTTTCATGGGCTCCACTGTGGTGTCCAAGTTCTGACTCCACTCCTTAAGCAGCAAGGGTGCAGACTGCGAAATATAGTATACTTTGTGGGTTAGTATCAGAGAAGGCAATGGCACCCCACTCCAGTACTCTTGCCTGGAGAATCTTATGGACAGAGGAGCCTGGTGGGCTGCAGTCCATGGGGTCGCTAAGAGTCAGACACAACTGAGTGACTTCGCTTTCACCTTTCACGTTCATGCACTGGAGAAGGAAATGGCAACCTACTCCAGTGTTCTTGCCTGGAGAATCCCAGGGACGGGGGAGCCTGGTGGGGTGACATCTATGGGGTCGCACAGAGTTGGACACGACTGAAGTGACTTAGCAGCAGCAAGCAATTAAATAACTGTCTCAAAAGAAGATTGGCCAATGGGTCATTGTTATTATGGGGGGAGTTTTCTGTGGTAGGATCTTGTTTTGTTTAAGAATATTAACAGTGGCTTAGACTTGGCTCAGACGGTAAAGTGTCTGCCTACAATGCAGGAGACCTGGGTTCGATTCCTGGGTTGGGAAGATCCCTGAAGAAGGAAATGGCAACTCACTCCAGAATTCTTGCCTGGAAAATCCTATGGATGGAGGAGCCTGGTAGGGTACAGTCCATGGGGTCGCAAAGAGTCGGACACGACTGAGCAACTTCACTTTTAGACATTTATAGGACGCTTATCAAATTTTCTAATGATATGGAATGAGAGAGCTAATGACTGAAGACAAATAGCTTTAAACAGGGTCTTTTTCTCTGACCCAGCAAGGAGAGATGGCTCATGTCACATTCTTTTAGAACCTGCTTTCTGACTGGCCATATAACTAACTAGGTGAGTGATCCTAGGCAAATCATTTACTCTCTTGGCTCCCAGTCTCGTCTGTAAAATGAATGTGATTATTTGAATTCTGTAAGTTGCATGTGACAGGAAATTCAGCTCAAACTACAGCAGTCTCTCATCTCTGAGGGATAGTAATACATTCCAAGAACCCCAGTGCATGCCTGAAACCACAGATACTACCCAATCCTATATACAATACTATGTCTTTCCCTATGTACACACATCAGTGATAAAGTTTAATTTATAAGTTAGGTACAGAGATTAATAACTAAATAAAAATAGAGCAATTACAATGATATGCTATAATAAACATTATGCAAATATGGTCTCTCTCTAAATATGTTACTGTATAAATTTAATGCCTTTCCCATTTTAACTGAACATTTATCATGCACTATGGCCGTAACTTTTGCAATCTGAGGTATAACAGCAAAACCGCCTACATTTTTTCTCCCTTGTCATGATTTCATGGAGAAAAGGTTGGTTTTTACCTAGATCTTAGCAGCCTTAGCATATAATTTTTCTTCTTTCCTTATGAAGTGGAGAATTTTCACCTTTTCACTTGAAGCACTTTGCACAATTTCCTTTGGCAGATCCAAACATTACTACCCTTGTGCTTGGGAACGTATAAGTAAGTAAAATAAGAGTGACCCAAACATAGACACAGTGAAAACAGAGATGGCTAAGTGGCTGCTGAGCAGAATACACTGGAGAAAGGGAGAATTCCCACCCCAGGCGGATGGAGCAAGACAGCATGACTTCATCATACCACTCAGAAAGGCACACAAGTTAAACCTTATGAATTGTTTATTTCTTGAATTTTCCATTTAATATTTTCAGACTGAGGTTAACCATGGGTAACTGAAACCGCAGACAGAGAAACTGTGGATAATGGGGTGGGGGGGCATGGTAGTTTAAGGGGAAAAAAGGAATGGCTTGGCTTTTTTGGGCATAATTGGATCCAGTATGTCAAACTGTATTATAAAGGTTCTCCCTCCTTGTCTCTTTCTCCTTCCATCTCTGTGTTCTACAGAAGCTGTCCCCAACCTTTTTGGCACCAGGGATCAGTTTCACGGAAGACAATTTTTCCATGGATGGGGAGGGGGATGGTTTTGGAATGGTTCAAGTACATTACATTCATTGCGCACTTTATTATTATTATTATTATTATTACATCAGCTCCACCTTAGATTATCAGACATTAGATCCCAGATGTTGGGGACCCCTGTTCTACAGGACCACCCTTGTCTTCAGCCCTGCAGTCTTTCTGATGTCATGGGGAAGAGGGCATCTGGCAGCCTCGGGGTTTGTTAGTTTAACAGGACATATCTATCAGAGAAAGGATTCTGAGTGGTCCTGCAGGGGTCCCTTATCCACCTCTGCACCAATCACTGAGGCCAGGCTAGAACAGATTCAGTCACAACTGTATGTTTACCTCTGAGGATGAAGGGACGGGACACCAGAAGGGACATTCCAGTCCTGCACTGACTGGAAAAGGGCAGGTTTCCGCAAAGAAATGATGTGAGTGACTCAACACCATCTGTCTATCCAGGTAGCTATCCAGCACGTCCTCACACCTAAACCTCACCGGATGACGAGGGCACAGTTCTCCAAGCTGTCAAGCTGACATGAGATGAGTGACGTTAGATATCCCTGGCCTCCAAAGTCCCATTTTGCTAGACACTAAACTGTGCTTGTGTAACATATCTTCCAGTTATCAGGACTTTTTTTCTGGAGAAAATTCCCTGAATTCCAAAGATTGATAGGGTAGATATTTAAGCTTTTGAAAGTGAAGTGAAAGTGAAGTCGCTCAGTTGTGTCCGACCCTTTGCGACCCATGGACTGTAGCCCACCGAGCTCCTCTGTCCATGGGATTCTCCAGGCAAGAATACTGGGAGTGGGTTGCCCTTTCCTTCTCCAGTTAGGCTGTTGGGTGACCCCCAAATCACACTTCCCCTCTTGAGAGGCAGGTCTTGGTGGAGAAATGACATTGAAGGACGCCTGCCCAGCCCTCACCCTTCTGGAAGAGCACTTGCCCACAGCCTGCGGAGGACCCTGCCCCCAGCCCCTGATGGCCCCAGATGCCTCCATGTGGAGATGATCCACTGCTCCCTGATTGGCATAACTTGGCTTGAAAATATGATCGGAATTCTCACAAACTGTCTGGAAAACTAGGGCTGAAATACCAGTGACCTGTGGGTGCTGTGGTATTTGGCCCTGAAGAAATGAGGTACAGGCTGAGCCTTGTAGAACTCAGGTAAACAGAGGAGGTTGGCTGAGAATGAGAAAGAGAGACAGGGAACATGAGAGCAGTGGTCTTGGGAAAGTGGGGGGTAGGGTAGAGAGAGACAGAGGATGAGGGCTAGCTGTGGCTCTCTACTCATCCGCATACTCCATGGGGTCTGCCCGTGAAACAGCCATGCTTTTGGAGGTCGGTCATCCGTGTCCTCCTCGGGCTTAGGCCCTGCTGTATGTCCTGGCTGAAAGTGAAAGTGTTGGTCACTCAGTCGTGTCCGACTCCCTGTGACCCCATGAACTGTAGCCCGCCAGGCTCCTCTGTCCGTGGGATTCTCCAGGTGAGAGTACTGGAGTGGGTTACCATTTCCTTCTCCAGGGGATCTTCCCAACCCAGGAATGGAACCAGGCAGATTCTTTACCATCTGAGCCACCAACTACTTGTGACGAAAAGCCACCTTACCTGTGGGTGATCCTAAGGATATTTACTGAAGCTGTAAGTACCCTACTAGGTAAACACGAGACTCGAGATGGGAGTTTGTGGGCCAGTGCTATTGGCACTACTGAGAACACAGGAGAGTGAGGCCCCTGGGGAAGCTCTGTGTGACCTGGCAGGGAAGGGCTGGAATGAGAGGGATGAGGGAAGCGCGCCCTCCGGTGGCCTCAGGGAGGAAAGCAGGAGAGGGAAGAGCCAGGGAGCCTCATGCCAGGTGCAGAAATCGAGATCTTTCTGACACTGGGATGAGGGTCAGACCTGCTGCTCTGAAAATGGCTGGAAAGCCAGATTTGCTGAGTCTGTGGTGGAAAGAGGGAGCTGCCAGAGCGTCCTGTCAGAGCTGGTGCTTTTGATTCTCAAAGAGAATCTTGCCAGCCTGTCCAAGGCTTTTTATCTGTTTGGCCTCTGACAAGTAACTCCTTGGGCTTGTGGGCCCTCTTAGGTGATAGCTACCTATCCTAAAGATATCTTGGGAGAGAGAAAATTAAAAAAAAAAAATACCCTGGATAGGGCATTTGGCTTATTGAAAACAAGGAAATAGAATCTGGGTCCCCTGGCCCAGTGTTTATCTGTTGGGCCATTAGTAAGGACTCCTTCTGGTGGTTCAGTTGCTAAGTCGTGTCTGACTCTTGTGACCCCATGGGTCACCAGGGTCCTCTGTCCATGGAATTCTCCAGGCAAGAATACTGGAGTGGGTTGGCATTTCCTTCTCTAGTCATAGCTAATGGAACCCAGTTCCCTTATAGTATTTATTTCACAAATACTGCTGAGAGTCTACTGTGTGCTTGGCCCTGGACTTACAGTGGAAAGACAAATATCAACAAGAAAACCCCAAATCAAATAAACACATAAGTTATAGTAAACATCTATGAACACAAAGAACAGAATACTGTGAGAGAATGGGATAGAAGGATAGTTTGGGTAAGGTCTCAGCAAGGTTTCCTGGAGGCATTGTCATTTAAGCTCAGACCTAAAAGATGAGAAAGTGTTTTTGTGCAAAGAGGACTTCAGGCAATGGAAATACTAGGGTGAAGGTTGTAAGGAGGAAAATATGTGGTTAGAGCATAGAAAGAAAGGTCAGCAGGGGCCAGAAATGAGGTTTGAAAGGCATCCCAAATAGTGTGAGGCCTTGAAGGCTGCTGCATACAATTTACCCCAACCTTACTGGCTTAAAACAATAAACACTTACATCCTTATAGTTTCTGTGGGTCAAAGATTTGGAAGAAGCTTAGCTGGACAGTTCTGGCTAGGGAATCTCATGAGTTTTTATTTGAAGCACTGGCCAAGAATTGACTGGGGCTAGAAGATCTACTTCCAAAGTGGCTCACTTACACGGCAGGTGAGAAGAGCTAGTTGACAGTGGGAGGCCTCAGTGCCTCTCAATTTGAGCCCCTCCATAAGCTGCTTGAGTGTCCTCAAGACTTGGCTCCTGGATCCTCCAGAGTGATCGAGACGCAAGAAAGCAAAGTGTGTGGCAAGGCCCTGTATGACTTGGTTTCGGAAGTCTTACACTGTCCACTCCACCCCATTCTCTCCGTTAGAAGTGAGTCACTTTTCGCAGCCCACATTTCAGGGGAGGAAATTTATCCTTCACCATGAGAAGGGAGGAATAGCAAATAACTTGTGGATGCATTTTTAAAAGTACCACCTACACTATGATATTGGAGAAGGCAATGGCACCCCACTCCCGTGCTCTTGCCTGGAAAGTCCCATGGATAGAGGAGCCTGGTAGGCTGCAGTCCATGGGGTCGCTAAGAGTCGGATGCGACTGAGCAACTTCACTTTCACTTTTCACTTTCATGCACTGGAGAAGGAAATGGCAACCCACTCCAGTGTTCTTGCCTGGAGAATCCCAGGAACGGGGGAGCCTGGTGGGCTGCCGTCTATGGGGTTGCACAGAGTAGGACACAACTGAAGCGACTTAGCAGCAGCAGCAACACACTATGATAAGAGGCCAGTTGAAGCAGAACTTAGGGCTTTGTTATATGGCTGAAGGGGGAGTTCATGGAACCCTAGGGAAGTGAAGCAGAGCATCAGCCAGAGATGAGCTCAAGGGTTGGAACGCCCTGTTCACTTCACTCCCCTTTCTCTTCAGATTGGCTCTCCTGCTTCCGTTGTCCACAAGGTGGCGTGTAACATGGACTTCCCACCCCAACCCCTGCTCTTGAGATTGCAAAACATACACAGACCGACTTAGTGCTCAGGCTGAGTTCCAAATTCCTGGGCCAGAGATCTGGATTGGCCTGACTTTGGTTAGATGCTCCCCTCAGGCCCAAGCAGCTGTGACAGATAGTGGGGAACCTGTAGTATAAACACAGCTGCCAGTACTCAGCTCTGAGAAAGGGGGTGAAGAAGTCTCCTGAGAGAGGGAGAGCCGGGTGGCACCCTAGGAGTGTGGAACCTCAGCCTTTCTGTCTGTCGTGTCATCCCATACAGGCAGGAGATTTTCTACAGACGGTGTTTCCTTCAACTGGAGCCTTCTAAAAGTAGATGAGTTTGATCACAGGAATTTTGAAAAGTATAATAGCTCTTGCTCATTAAAAAGGCTCCCCAAAAGGACTCATGAGGCATTTTATTGGGTACTTTTGGAGAATGTTAAATAAAATGGTCTAGTCATAAAACAGTTGGAGTTAATCAGTTGAATAAAAAATGTAAGAGGGCTGTTTCAGTGAGCTAGCTAGTATAAGTCTTATTAAAATTAGAAATGCAAGCCAATGCCAGCAGCCACACAGCACATGAACAAAGATCGTAATAGATGTATTAAAGTGGTTCCCAGGGCAACCTATCAGTGAAAGGCAGGAGCTTTTATTTTGCAATAGCTGCTGTGGAAAATGAGGGCACCAAAGACTCAACCTGAATGCTGTCACTGGGCTGTTTTCAGGCAGGAACTTCCATTCTTTCAGCAAGGAAGTGAGGATGGTGGGCAGTTTCATTGGCTATACCAGAGCTGCAAAAGGTAACTTGACATCAGATTTCAGAAGCTTTGTGACTTCACCCTGATTGAGGTACTTTAAGATTGGGAGAGAATCTTTTATTTACTCCCTAGAAGTAAATTTTACAGGACAATTATCACTAGTAAAGATAGCACAGGGCCTGGCACCAGAGATGATCATAAAAGCAAGCTTTGCTCAGATGTGCACTGAATGTATAAAGGTGAGAGGAGTGGGAAGGCAGGAAAGAAAGTGAATGGGACTGAAAGCAAGCTTTGAATCCCTAACACTTCAACCCAGAGCCAGCTTTGAGTGAGAAAAATGTTTTCCTGCATAAGAAAATGTCTGGGAACAAAATAAATTGTATAGCATAGGGAACTATATTCAATATCTTATAATAACCTATCATGGGAAATAATCTAAAAAAGAATAAATATATATGTGTATGCTGCTAAGTCATTTCAGTTGTGTCCGACTCTGTGTGACCCCATAGACGGCAGCCCACTAGGCTCCCCTGTCCCTGGGATTCTCCAGGCAAGAACACTGGAGTGGGTAGCCATTTCCTTCTCCAGTGCATGAAAGTGAAAAGTGAAAGGGAAGTCCCTTAGTCATGTCCGACTCTTTGCGACCCCATGGACTGCAGCCCACCAGGCTCCTCCGTCCATGGGATTTTCCAGGCAAGAATACTGGAGTGGGGTGCCATTGCCTTCTCCGATATATGTTTTTTCCATTTTTTGATTGATATGTAGCTGAATAAAAAATGGGGAAAGTCTACTACAGCCTAGTTTTAAAGGAGAAAAAAAAAAAAAAAAAACAGAGGAAAAATACTGGCTTTGGGTACTTACAAGCTAAAAATCTTTTAATGGGCTTTCTATAGAAAGTCAGGATTTTCTGAGATGTGGGCCATAGTAATACATTCCATTCCAGATCAGATGACTGAAAGGAAATGGTGGTAGGTGTAGGCACCATATTTAAGGAGCTGTGAAGGGAGGATAGAGCCAGGTTTGTTTCAGGTGAGGTAAGGGGACCTGACTCATTAATTGAGTCTTGGTGGCCTATTGTGCTTTCACACGATAAACAAAATCTCAGAAATCTCCCCTTTAATTTCACTGATTGTCTAATGCCATTCACGAGTCAAGGCAATGGATCTAATTAAGTGTACTTGTATAGGCAGGTGTTCCCATTAGAGAAATAAAGAACAATGGGAGAGTGTGTTAATTTTCACAGCCAACAATATTGGCCCACATTATTGGACTGTTATAGTTTGCTATCTATTTATGTGTTGGTTACTTTTTTTTTTAATGACACCATCAAGTATAATTATCAAGTAATCTTCAGGGCATAAAAGGAGCTTCATTCAACTTCTCAGTAATAACAGTCATTACTGTACTCTTTAAAAACAACTGGCTAGTTACTTTCAGCTTCCAAAAGGCTCTCAAATCTGAAAACTGCAAATTACATCATAATGATTACTGAGGTTCCGTGGTAACTTCTGTCATAATTTCAGTGTAATTCAAACGACTATGAATTATGTCACATATACAACCTATTTACAGGGAATTCACATAGTTATTTGTGGAATGAATAAAGGAAAGCTTAAACTGAACGTTAATTTTAATAAAAATCACTTTTAAACTTCATTTTCATTTGAATGGATCCATCTGTTTCAAGGTACTAGCAGGGAGCAAAGTAAAAATGAACTTCAAAACTCCAACTATTTGTTGTTTCCCACCTTCTCAAACCTCATGCTGAAAGTCCATGAATGAAACAAGAGACATTGATCCAGTATCATTTTCCAGGGCAGGGGATTATCAAAGACATCAACAGATGTCCATTTAGAATATTAGGACAACAACAAAAACAACCCAATCACAAAACAGGCAGAAGGTCTTAAGAGACATTTCTCCAAAGCAGACACATAGATGGCCAGGAGGCACATGAAAAGATGCTCAACATCACTATTATTAGAGAAACGCAGATCAAAGCTACAGCGAGGTACCACCTCACACCGGTCAGAATGGCCACCGTTAACATCTATAAATAATAAATGCTGGAGAGGGTGTGGAGAAAAGGGATCTCGCCTGCACTGTTGGTGGGAACATAAATTTGGGCAGCCACTATGGAAGACAGTGTGGAGGTTCCTCAGAAAACTAAAACCAGAATGACCATACGGTCTAGCACTCCCACTACTGGGAATACAGCTGGACAAAACTATTACAAAAGATATAAGCACCCCTACGAGAGTTCCAGAAGACACATCTGTTTCTGCTTTATTGACTATGCCAAAGCCTTTGACTGTGTGGATCACCACGAACTGTGGAAAATTCTTCAAGAGATGGGAATACCAGACTACCTGACCTGCCTCTTGAGAAATGTGTATGAAGGTCAAGAAGCAACAGTTAGAACCAGACATAGAACAACAGACTGGTTCTAAATAGGAAAAGGAGTAGGTAAGGCTGTATACTGTCACCCTGCTTATTGAACTTATATGCAGAGTATATCAGGAGAAACGCCAGGCTGGATGAAGCACAAGCTGGAATCAAGATTGCCGGGAGAAATCTCAATAACCTCAGATATGCAAATGACACCACCCTTATGGCAGAAAGTGAAGAACTAAAGAGCCTCTTGATGAAAGTGAAAGAGGAGAGTGAAAAAGTTGGTTTAAAACTTAACATTCAGAAAACAAAGATCATGGCATCTGGTCCCATCACTTCATGGGAAATAGATAGGGAAACAGTGGAAACAGTGGCAGACTTTATTTTTGGGGGCTCCAAAATCACTGCAGATGGTGACTGTAGCCATGAAATTAAAAGATGCTTGCTCCTTGGAAGAAAAGCAATGACCAACCTAGACAACATATTAAAAAGCAGAGACATTACTTTGCCAACAAAGGTCCATCTAGTCAAGGCTATGGTTTTTCCAGTAGTCATGTATGGGCCTGAGAGTTGGACTATAAAGAAAGCTGAGCACAGAAGAATTGATGCTTTTGAACTGTGGTGTTGGAGAAGACTCTTGAGAGTCCCTTGGACTGCAAGGAGATTCAACCAGTCCATCCTAAAGGAGAGCAGTCCTGAGTATTCACTGGAAGGACTGATGTTGAAGCTGAAACTCCAATACTTTGGCCACCTGATGCAAAAAACTGACTCATTTGAAAAGACCCTGATGCTGGGAAAGAATGAAGGAAGGAGGAGAAGGAGACAACAGAGGATGAGATGGTTGGTGGCATCACCGACTCAATGGACATGAGTCTGAGTGAACTCTGGGAGTTGGTGATGGACAGGGAGGCCTGGCGTGCTGCGATTCATGGGGTTGCAAAGAGTCGGACACGACTGAGCAACTGAACTGAACTGAATGTTCACAGCAGCACTACTCACAAAGCCAAAACATAAAAACAACCTAAATGTCTGTCAACAGATGAATGGATAATGAAGATGAGATACATATATACAACAGAATGCTACTCAGCCATAAAAAACAAAATAATGTCATTTGCAGCAACATGGATGCAACTAGACTATCATACTGATGAAATAAGTCAGAAAAACACAAATACTACATGATATCCCTTATATGTGGAACCTAAAACATTGCACAAATGAACCAACTACAAAATGAAGGGGTAGGAAAGGGAGAGTCTGGGAGTTTGGGATTAGCAGATGCAAACTATTACATGTAGGATGGATAAACAATGAGGTCCTACTGCAATTGCCTTGGGAGACTAAACAAGTCCTAATATTCTTTTTTTTGAGGTATAATAGATTTACAGTGTTGTGCCAATCTCTGCTGTATAGCAAAGTGACTCAGTTATATGCATATATTCTTTTTTTAATATTCTTTTCCATTATGGCTTAAGACAGGATACTTAATACAGTTTCATGTGCTATACAATAGGATAGTTCATTAAATATCCTGTGATAAACCACAATGGTAAATAATATTAAAAAGGAATGTCTATATGTCTATAACTGAGTCACTCTGCTATACAACAGAGATTGGCAAATGTTGTAAATCAAGTATACTTGAAAAAAAAGAATATTAAGACTTGTTCAGTCTCCCAAGGCAAAATAAGTAAAAACAAAAATATACAAACGGCACCTAACAAACTTACAAAGTTTTGCACAGCAAAGGAAACCATAAAACAAAACAAAAAACCCCCCAAAATGAAGGGTCAGCCTATAAAATGGGAGAACATACTTGCAAATGATGTGTACAAGAGTTTAATTTCCAAAATATACAAATAGCATACACAACTCAACAACAGAAAAACAAATAACCAAACTGAAAAATGGGCAGAAGACCTAAATAGACATTTCTCCAAAGAAGAAATACAAATGGCTAACAGGCACGAGAAAAGATGCTCAGTATCACTATTATGATCCAGCAACCCCACTCCTTTTTCCTGTGAACCAGTTAGAAGAGAACTCTGAGGTTACCAGAGAGGGTAATCATATGGAAGGAGACTGGGATTCTGAGTTACCATGTAGAAAGCTGCCTACTACACATCATGCAGAATTGTAATATGAAAGAGAAATAATTAACACAGCACTGTAAGTCAGCCACACGTCAATACATTATTTTTTAAAGAAAGAGGAATAAGTATTCTTTGTGTTAAGCAACTGAAATTGAGAGTTATCTGTTACAGCACTTAGCAATACCTTGTGTGTGCTTAGACACTCAGTTGTGTCTAACTCTTTGCGATCCCATGGACTGTAGTCCTCCAGGCTCCTCTGTCCATCCGGATTCTCCAGGCAAGAATACTGGAGTGGGTTGCCGTGCCCTCTTCCAGGGGATCTTCCCAACCCAGGGATTGAACCCAGGCCTCCCATGTTGCAGACAGATTCTTTACAGTCTGAACCACCATGGAAAGCTGTACATCAGGGTCCCCCTTCCTGACCCTGGCCTGGCTGCCTGTGGGTAGACTATATCACTGTGTAGCAATATCTGGTTTCCTTCCCCAAGGAAGGATTATACTTCCCACTCCCTTGATTCCAGACTTGGCCATGTGACCTGCTTTGGCCAGTGAAATGCAAATGGAACTGATACGCTTAATACGCAGATGGAAACTTGTTAAAAATCAAAGCATGATTTATCACCCCAAAGGAAAAGCCTACCAGCTGGCCTGAATCTATTCTCCTTCTGGGGATACCAACACGTAGCAGGGGGCAATTCAAAGAAATTATTCCTTATTAGTGTGCTATACACACCTCCTGATGGCAGATAATGGAGAGTCTTCATGTATCGAATGTTATTAACAAGAGGTACTTGGTCTGTTTGGTTGCTTATCGTCAACAAATCTGGAATATATGCATTCATGGGGCATGGCCCAGTGGAAAACTGTCAATCAGCTATGTCACGACTGGAGAATAAGTTGGAGATATTTCGTAGTTGAAAGGCTCCTTTTTCCCAAGTGGTGCCCTTCTTAAAATCTAGATTTACATTTTAAATCTAAACGAGAATATCCTCTAACCCAGAAAGAAAGGGAGAACTGTAGTTAGTGATAGTCCCAAATTCCTCCATGTTCACTTATATCTTGGAATTGCCTATATCTTTTGAATTATTAATACATTTTAGTATCATGTAGGAGAGAGGATCCCTGTACGTTTGATCTGACAATTCAGTCCCTTGTATTATGTCAGCCATTTTCTTGTTTTTGTTTCATTTTTCCAGTGACCAGAATGCTCTGAAATAAGTGACTGCCCCTTCAGCCTCTCCTGGATTGAGGACAACATGACATGGCATGTTGTGGACAGGGGGTGTGATCAGGAAATCAGCCTATGTTCCTCTCTCTGTTCCATGTTCCTTTAAGCCACTAATAATGTGGGTGTTATTCCTTAAGGCAGCATAACCTAACCTATCTTGACTGTCCTAGGATCAAGCACCTGCTCCTGGCCAGCTGCAGGGTTGGAACGACATGCTTAGATCCCCATCTTCATCAAGATAGTCTAGACAGGCCTGTCCCTGAGAAGGGGATGCGGGCAGGTAGATATAGATCATGTTTACTGCCACTTTATTTCTTACCACTGGCCCTCTCCAAAGTCCTCTGCAATAGGACTGAGTAGATGTATTAGTTAGGATTCTTTTGATTGTAAGCACCAGAAACTCAATTCAAATGAAACTGGACCACTATCTTAGACCATACCCAAAAGTTAACTTAAAATGGAATCAATACTCAAATATAAGACCAGAAACCATAAAGCTCCTGGATGAAAATATAGGTGGCAAACTCTTTGACATTGGTTTGGTGAGGATATTTGGGATCTAACACCAAAAGCCAAGGCAACAAATGCGAAAATAAGCAAATGGGACTATATCGAACTAAAAGCTTCTGTGCAATAAAGGGAACCATCAACAAAGTGAACAAGAACCGTACTGAGTGGGAGAAAATATTTGTAAATCATATATCTGATAAGGAATTAATATCCAAAAAATATAAAGAAGGCATACATGCAACAGCAGAAAAGCAAGCAAATAAAGAAGGCATACAACAGCAGAAAAGCAAGCAATTCAATTAAAAAATGGGCAGAAAATGAAGACATTTTTCCAAAGAAGATACACAGATGATCAATAAACACATGAAAGTACCCTTAACATCACTCATCATCAGGGAAATGCAAATCAAGATCACAATGAGATATTACCTTATACCTGTTAGAATGGTTTTCATCAGAGATAAGAAGTAACAAGTATTGGTGGGGAAATGACAAAAAGGGAACTCTCGTGTACTATTGGTGGGAATGTAAATAAAATGCAAATAGTGGCTGCATGCCACTATGGAAGGCAGTATGGAGGTTCCTCAAAAATTTAAAAATACAACTACAATATGATCCAGCAATTCCACTTCTGAGTATTTATCTGAAGAAAATAAAACTAACTCAAAAAATAAATACACTCCCATGTTCATTGCAGCATTACAACAGCCAAGACATGGAAGCAACTTACATGTCCATTGATGGATGAGTGGATAAAGAAAATGTGAGATATATATATATATATATACACACACACATATATATATAATAGACTATTATATAGCAATAAAAAAGAAAATCTTGCCATCTGCAACAACATGGATGGACATTATGCAACACGAGGGCACTATGCTAAGTGAAGTAAGTTAGAGAAAGACAAACATCATATTATCTCACTTATACGTGGACTCTAAAAAGCAAAAACAAAAATTCCTAACCTCACAGCTGCAGAGGACAGATTGGTGGTTGGTAGAGTTGGGGGTTGGGGGAGTGAGAAAAATGGGTAAATGGGGTCAAATGTACAAACTTCCAGTTCTAAAACAGTCATGAGGATGTAATGTACAACAGGACAACTATAGTTAATAATCCTGTGCTGCCTATTTGCAAGCTGCTAAGAGAGTAGATCTTAAAAGTCCTTATCGATTTTTTTAAACTATCTATGATGATGCAAGTTAACTAAACTTATTGCAGTGATCATTTCACAATAAATCCAAGTTTGGAATCATTACGCTGTACACCTGAAACTAATATGTCATATGTCAACTATAACTCAGGAAAAAGACACCTCAATTCACACTGGCTGAAACGTTCCTTAAGCCCATGCTCCTACCGGCCCCAGGAGTTCTCTTCAGGCCCAGAATGCACACGCAGTGGTATAAACTACAGAACGGGCCAGAGGAATGACGGTCCCTGGCTAGAATGAATCTCTCCACTGTATTTCTGCTGGCTGGTGCCACTGCCTTGAATAACAATGACCTTCTAAATGTCAGATCTCTGTCTTGAGGACCAATGAGTTCCAGCCTTCCTCAGCAGGCACCCCAGGTTCCGGACCCTCAGCTTCCTGCTGCCCACAGCTAGCTGTAAGCCCTGCCCAGTCTTCAGCCTCTCTGGTTCCCAAGTCCTGTCTTGAGTCTGGCAGCCACGGAGGCCCCCCATGTCTACCCCAGCCCTCAGGGCTCTCTGGCTCTCTTGGGCCACTTTCTGCTAGCCTGAATCATCTGCGGCCTCTACCCCCAAAGTGAGGGGCTGCTTTTGAGAGGCGAACACACCATTTACTCCTCTGGATTTTGTAGGTGAAGCAAGGTAAACAGGAAATATCAAACCTGGGCTGGACACGGTTGCCGGCTGAGTGCGAGTCTGCCATTTGCCCACTAGGTGGCGTCTACTGAGCTTGAGGCGAGAAGGAGAGCTTTTCTGTTAAAACAGCACAAAGGAAGTGTTCTTTTGCTTTTCTTTTTTTCCACCATCACCATCGCCACCTCCAACCCTAAAAATAACATTAACACAAGGCACCTTTCTACATCTGCCTCCCGGGAGGACTCAGCTTCTCTGACTGCCCGGACTATAACGCAAGAGGGCTGTTCTTTTATTAAGCCTGAAACGAACGCCCAATCAGTTTCGTTCTCTGTTAGGTTGTAATTGGAGCCAGCTGAGCACCGGTAACCCTCACTCCGTGCCATTCCTTCCTTTCACCTTATTTTCTCCAAGGCTCACTACTAAGTTTAGCCACAGATGTTACTTTTTAAATCTCTTCTCTCCCTCCACCCTTTCTTTCCCCCCACCCCTCCCCCTTCTTTCTTGTTGTCCCTTCTCTCCAGATATTTGTTGTTTTCCTTCCAGGAAAGGGCAGGGCAGCTCGCCTACTCTCAGGAGAAAATGCGATTCTTGGTGCTTATTCTGCCATAATTGTAAATTCGTTGTGAACATGTTTGACAATCTTAACTCTGGGGTAAAACACGAACCCGCTTTATTTGTCTTCCAATCTCTAGTCCCACAAATTGAAATTTCCTATGTAGGGGGTCCTTGGCAATAGCTTAGATTCTGTTACTTCCTTGTCATTCTTGAGTATTAAGACAATCCAGCTTTTCAAAGCTGTCCTCTGCCCACTTTGGTGGCCTACCCGGAGGCTCACCGACCTGAGTGGGAGGGGCAGAGCAGAGAAGCGCTTGTTCCCCCTCCTTTTGCCCTCTCCTCGGGTTCCATCCCTGGGTCTGGAAGATCTCCCGGGGGAGGAAATGGCAACCCACTCCAGTGTTCTTGCCTGGGAACTCCCATGGACAGAGAACCCTGGGGGGTTACAGCCCATAGCGCCTCAAGAGTCAGACACGACTGGCTAACAGCAGCGGTGTGGAGGAGCTTGCGTCTCCTCTGGAAGGCCTCTTCCCTGTCGACCTCCAGGCTCCTACTGCTCCGGGGTGTTGGGTCTCAGCTCACAACCCGCATGCCTTCCTCTCTGGAAAGGTGGTGGGCGAACAATCTAAGCTTTCATATGGGGCCTCTGCTCCCTCTCTTGTGTCAAGGCCAAGACTGCTCAGACTTCTCACATGTTACTTGGCTGGTAGAGTTCTTGTTGCCTAGAGCTTCATCACCTCACCTGTCAGCCTGTCCAGTGTCAAGAGTCCATCTCTGTAGCCAGGAATGTACACAGATTGGCCACACTTAACTCAGATGACCAGCTCTGGAATCAGAGGGTGGGCTTATTTCTCCAATTACCTGGGGCAAGAATGAAGAAAGGATATTCTCTCAAAGCAAAGTTGGAGTGTTATGATCAGAAGAAGCAAGATTAGATGTCTGACAGGTAAAAAACAGATGTCCGCTATGGACACTGAGGGAATCAGGAGTTTTGAGGTGGTTTTATTGGAATATTAAAGCAAATTTTGTATTATAAGAAATTCTAACCTTCAACCTAAAATAGAGTGAGATTCCCTTTGTTAAATTGCTTTGCATCGTTTGGTCAGATTAAAGGATTTTAAGATTCTTGCAAGTAAATTTGATGTATGTATCTAGTTTCTTTTATCCATAAGAGACAACAGAATCTCCATCAGGCCTAGAAGTGGGTCCCTTGATGTGATGGGAACATCTCCTGTTTAACAAAGTCTGCCTTATCTAAGAGTTACCTTTTTCAGCTTCAAGGCAGCAAATAGCTTAAATAATTGTGCTTTCAAATCAGCCTCACAAATGATGTCCAGGAACCAAAGTTAGAGAGTCTATTCTCAGAGAGGGGTTACTAATAAGCTTCAATAAAGAAAAGTTCAAACACATGCAGATCAAGGAAAAAGAAAATGACACAAATGGAAGGTCTGAGATGTGAAAAGGAATCATGCATAGGGGACTGGTAAATATGCAGGTATATCTAAGCAAAAATCAATTGAATAAAACTATTAATAATGTATAAATTATAGTTAACAAGAGATCTAAAATATTGGATAACAATGGCATATGTATCAGGAAGAGGGTGATCAGAGCAAAAGTATCTAAGGTTCTTTTGTAATTCATGAGAAGGGTAAAATTATTAACTTTTGAAATGACATGCATGCCAATATTTTTAGGGTAGACATAGGGAGTATACTTTATGAGCAGTTATACTCTCATAAGTTAAAACTGAAAAACAACAGAAACAATAAACAAACCTCAATCCAAATCTTTTACAAGAAAAGAGAAAAAAGGACAGAAAAAGTGGAACAAATGGATAGCACAAAATAAGGTGGTAGAATAAAATCCAAATATATCACTAATCACAATCAATAAAATCTTTCAGTTAAAAGACAAAGCTGGTCAGATGGAAAAGGTGTTGAAACCTAGCTGTTTATATGAGACACACCTAAAACATAAGGACACAAAATATTATAGTTCAAAGAAGAGAAAACATATTAGGCAAAGACTAAAGAGTGTGGTGTATCTGTATTAATATCAAACAAATAGAGGAGAAGGCAAAAAAAAAAAGTGGGTCACTGCATAATAATAAAAGTTTTAGATCACCAGAAAAATATGCCAATCAGAAATTTGTTTATATCCAATAACAGAGCAAAAGTGAAACTACAAGGAAAACTAGACAAATACAATATATTTAGAATTGAATGATAACACATTATTATGTGTTAAAGCTTGTAGTATACAGACAGAGAGAGGACGCTTGTGGGAAAATATATATCCTTAGAGGCTTCCATTAGAAAAGAAGAAAAGCACAGAATTTGAGAAGTTAGAAAAACAAACAGCAGATAAACCCTAAAAAAGTAGAGGAAAGGAAATAATAAACATAGAAGCAGAAATTAATGATATAAAAAGCAGTTAAATGACTGAGAGTATTGCCTAAAACAAATACTTTTCTGAACAGCTTAATGAAACTGACAAACTTCTGCTAAGATTAATCAATTAAAAAACAAAGAAGATACAAATTACTCCTCTAGGGGAAAAATGGAGACTATAAGTACAGATGCAACAGATTTTTTAAAAAATAAAATATTGTGGACAACTTTATAATAACTTGAAAACTTCAAAATATGTATAAATTCTCAGAAAAATGCAATTTGCAAAAATAGACACAAGAAGATATGGAAAACTTTAGATTTTATGAAAAATAACACGAATTGAATATTCATTTATTACAGAAACTCTTAGCAAACTAGGAATAAAAGGAAACTTCTTTAACCCAGTAAAGTGTATCTTAAACTTCTTTAACCCAATAAACAAAGCTCTCATTATCCATAGATGGTATATTTCTGTATTTGGAAAACACTGAAGAGCCAAAATTATGTTTCAATAAAGAAACATAAAACTACATGGTGTTTGCTGAAAACATTCCCTCCAACATCTGGAATAAGGCGAGATGCCTGCTACCACCCCTTCATTTCCTCATTGTACTAGATATTCTGGCAGCGTAGTATACCAAAGGAAAGGGGGAAGAGGTATGAGGGTCAAAAGGATCAAAAGGTATAAGGATCAAAAAGGAATAAACAGTCAGAAGGAGGAAGACAATATTATATATTAACACATGTGTTCGGAATCTAGAAAGACCGGTACTGATGAGCTTATTTCTGCAGGGCAACAATGGAGACACGAACAGAGAGAACAGACTGGAGACACAGTGAGGGAAGGACAGAGTGGGAGGAATTGAGAGAATAGCGCAAAAACATGTACATTGCCATATGTAAAAGAGAGAGCAAGTGGGAATTTGCTGTGTGACAGAGGAAGTTCAACCCAGTGCTCTGTGACAACCTAGAGGGGTGGGATGGAGTGGGAGATGGGAGGGAGATTCAGGGGGAAGTGGACATGTGGACACCTGTCGCTGATTCATGTTGATGTATGGCAGAGGCCAACACAAATATTGTAAAGCAGTTATCCTCCAATAAAAAAAAAGAGACAAGGGGGAATAAAAGGAATAAACAAAGATCTCATTATCTATAGATGGTATATTTCTATATTTGGAAAACACTGAAGAACCAAAATTAATTGAGTTTTAGAAAGTTTTCTGGAAGCAAAATCATTACTGAGAAGCTACATTTCTATACATCAGTAACAATGAGTTAGAAAATGTAATTTTAAAAAGATGCCATTAAAATAATATAAAGCACATACGAATAAATCTATCAAAAGCTGTGCATGTCCATTATGAAACTTTACTAAAAGACATTAAAGCTGACCTAGTTAAATGGAGATATAAACTTTGTTTAAGGTTATTATATTCAATATTGAAAATATGTTAANATTCAATGAAACTCCAATGAAAATTCCAACAAGATATTTTGGTGGAACTTGATGAATTAATTCTAAATTTATATGGAAGAGAAAAGGGCTAATAATAGCTCTTTCATTCTTGAGGAAGAGCCAAATACAAAAATCAATTCTAGGTGGACTGAAGACTTAAATGTGAAAGGTATGAAGCCATAAAACTTAGAAGTCAATATATACATGAGAATATCTTTATGACTTTGGTATAGGGAAGAATTTCTTAGAGAAGACAGACAAAAAAACCAAAAACTGTAACGAAATATGTTGCTAAAATCCAACTACATTAAATGCATGTTTTCAAAAAAAGACCATTAGTTAAGTAAAAAGTCAAGCCCCAAATTAGGAGAAGATATTTATTAAACATACAATCAAAAGGAATTAGTGACTGGAATATATAGAGAGCTTCTAAAGACTATATGAAAAAGGCAAACATTTAAATCTAAAATTGGACAAAGAGTGTGATTTAGGCATTTCAAAGAAGAGAGAACACAAATGGTTCATAAAATGTGAAAAGATACCCAACCTCATTTGTAATTAGGGAAAGACAAATTAAAACCACAAGGAGATACGATTTCATACCCTCTCAGTTCAGTTCAGTTCGGTCGCGTCCGACTCTTTGCGACCCCATGAATCGCAGCACGCCAGGCCTCCTTGTCCATCACCAACTCCCAGAGTTCACTCAGATTCACGTCCATCGAGTCAGTGATGCCATCCAGCCATCTCATCCTCTGTCGTCCCCTTCTCCTCCTGCCCCCAATCCCTCCCAGCATCAGAGTCTTTTCCAATGAGTCAATTCTTCACATGAGGTGGCCAAAGTACTGGAGTTTCAGCTTTAGCATCATTCCTTCCAAAGAAATCCCAGGGCTGATCTCCTTTAGAATGGACTGGTTGGATCTCCTTGCAGTCCAAGGGACTCTCAAGAGTCTTCTCCAACACCACAGTTCAAAAGCATCAATTCTTTGGCGCTCAGCCTTCTTCACAGTCCAACTCTCACATCCATACATGACTAAATTTAGGCAAGTGATGGTGAGGTATGGAAAATGTGCACTGCTGGTGAAAGTGCAACTTGGTTTGCCCACTCTGCTTTACTCAGTTAAGTTCAACAAGTATTCTATGATCCAGCAATTTCACTTCTAAGCATTAGGCCTTAGAAAAAATTTTGCACATGAACACCAGGAAACAAGTACAAAGAATGCTGACTGTGGAAAATAGTATGGCGGGTCCTCAAAAAACTAAAAGTAGAGTTGCCATATGATCCTTCAATCTTACTCTTGGGCTATATCCAGAGAAAACCATAATTCAAAAGATACATGCTCCTCAATGTTCACAGCAGCACTATTCACAATAGCCAAGACACGGAAACCACCTAAACATCCATAAACAGATGGATGGGTAAACAAAATATATCAAAGTCTATATATAAACAAAGTATATACAATAAATAAAGTATATCTATATTTATATGTATATATACCATATTTTGTTTATATATAAATGTATATATATACACACACTAAAGAATAATACTCACCCATAAAAAGAATGAAAAAATGCCATTTGCTAACATGGATGGACCTAGAGATAAGCATACTAAGTGAAGTAAGTCAGAAAGATGCCATAAAATACCATTTATACGTGGAATCTAATACGACACAAATGAACTTATGTATAAAACAGAAACAGTCTCACAGAGAACAGATTTGTGTTGCCAAGGGGAAGGAGATTGAGGGGAGGGTGGAGTGGGAGGTTGGGGTTGGCAGATACAAACTATTAGATATAAAATGGATAAATGACAAGGTCCTACTGTGTAGCATAGGGAACTATATTCAATATCCTATGATAAGCCATAATGATAAAGAATGTGCATATATACATATGTATAACTGGATCACTTTGCTGTACAGTAGAAATTAACACAACATTGTAAATCAACTATTCATCAATAATTTTTTTAAAAACTGAAGAAAAAACAAAAACAAGACTACCCATAGCAACATTATCCCCAAAGGCAAAAACTGGGAGGAAAATCATATATCTACCCTCCTAGAAGAAATAAACCAACTTAAGTATATTCATACCAGTGAAATGGCATTACAAACATAAAAATGAATGGATTATAGTGTCATCAAAAGTGAGTCTCAAAAACATGAGGCTGCCGCATAAGGCTGTGCTTGCAGGTTGTGGGAGTAGGCTCAGTAGGTGCTAGAATCTATTATGTGCGTCACATGCCAAGCTGAAAACACTTGCACAGGGATGTCTATCCCGGAAGGAAGGGGTGCCTTTAGGCTCTTTATGGGTTAGCATTGGCCCTACAAAATCATAATGTTGAACAGATGGCTAACTTGTAAGTGTATATATTCTGTAATATTTCATTTATATAGAGTGCAAAGCCAAGTAAAACTAAACAATGATTCATATGTATGTATTAAAACTATATAGGAAAACAAGAGAGTGATTAACACAGAATTCAGAATAATGAATCTAGTTCTTGGGGAAAGGAGAGCATCTAGTTACGGAAGAGTTCATTATGGAGTTGGAGAGCTCTTAAGGTCCTGATGATGTTCTGTTTCCTGGACTGAGCAGTGGGTACTCAAGCATTCTGTGATAGTCGTTCTTTATCCTGTACGTGTATATTTTAAAAGCCCTCCTTATGTAACCCACATAACTGATTTTAAATAAAAGAGATTCCATCCAAGAGTACTATCTAGAGAAGGGGTACCAATATAAGGTCTGGACAGGGTGGATGGCCAAGGGCCCAGGGCTGAGGGGCTGAGTCCTAAGTGGTTACGGGAGGAGAGACTTTGAAGCCTCACGTGAGATGAGGTGGAAGGACTCCAGTGGGATCTTTCAAAAGTGACCATAAAAAAGGCAAATTAAAACCAAAGCAAGATACCACTATTAGTGTAAAAACAATACAAAACATAATGTCAGTACAAAAATTTGTACACAAATATTCATAGTGAAAGTGAAGTCACTTAGTCGTGTCCAACTCTTTGCGACCCCATGGACTATAGCCTGCCAGGCTCTTCTGTCCATGGGATTTTCCAGGCAAGAGTACTAGAGGTGGTTGCCATTTCCTTTCAATCCAAGGATTGAACCCGGGTCTCCCACATTGCAGGCAGATGCTTTACCATCTGAGACAAACTGCAAAGCCTAGTATTATTTATAATAGTCAAAAAGTGGAAACAACCCTAATGTCAATTAACTGATGAAGAGAGAGAAAAAAAAGTAGTGTATCTGTGTGACAGGATATTACTCAGCAATAAAAGAAATGAAGTAATGATGAATGCTATATCATGGATAAACCTTGAAAGCATCCGAAGTCACATTTGGTCACAAAAGATTACATACTGTGTGATCTCATTTATATGTGATGTCTAGAATAGACAAAAAGCCGTGTAGTGGCTTCCAATGGCTGGAGAGGATATGTATACAGGAATGAGGGATGTCTGCTGATGGGTATGAGGTTTCTTTGGGGGACGATTAAAATGTTCTAAATTTGACTGGAGTGATGGCTTTAGAGCTCTGTGAATAGTTTACAAGCCAGGGAATTATATACTTTAAAATGAGTGAATTATATGGCATATGAATTATATTTCAATAAAGCTGTGGCAACAACAAAAGAATGATTAAAATTTTTAAAAATCAACAACACCAGATGCCAGCAAAATATAGAGCATTTAGAAAATCTCTACAATGCTAGTGAGAATACAAAATGGTACAGCCACTTTGGAACTAGTTACCTCATAGATAAACATACTCTTGCCATAGGATTAAGCAATCCTACACCTAGTTATGTAACCAAGTTAAATGATAACCTATGTTCACACAAAAATCTGTACCCTACTGTTTATAGTGGCTTTAATTGCCCCAGGCTGCAAACAACCCAAATTTCCTTATATGTACAGATAAACTGTACATTCATACAAACGGAGCACTATGCAGGACTAAAAGGAATGAACAAATGGTACAGACAACAACATGGATGAATTCCAAATGCGTGGTGTTAAGAGAAAGCAGCCAGACTCAAAAGGTTACATATTATATGATTCTATTTACAAAATGGGAGAAACAAAGCTCTGCTGCTGCTGCTGCTAAGTCACTTCAGTCGTGTCCGACTCTGTGCAACAACATAGACGTCAGCCCAGCAGGCTCCCCCGTTCCTGGGATTCTCCAGGCAAGAACACTGGAGTGGGTTGCCATTTCCTTCTCCAATGCGTGAAAGTGAAAAGTGAAAGTGAAGCTGCTCAGTCATGTCCGACTCTTAGCGACTTCATGGACTGCAGCCCACCAGGCTCCTCCGTCCATGGGATTTTCCAGGCAAGAGTACTGGAGTAGGGTGCCATGGCCTTCTCCGAAACAAAACTCTAGACACAGACAAATCAGAGGTTGCCAAGAATTAGGAGTTGGAGAAGGTGCTACTCACAAAGGGATGAGGGACAATTTATGGGTGCGATGGAACCGTTCTAGGTATTGTGATGGTTACATTACTGGATGGGTTTGCCAGAATTCATATTATACTATAAAGAGTGAATCTTACTGTACCTTAATTATATCTTAATTTAAAAATCTCTTCTCAAAATATTGTCCCATGAGAAAAAAAATCTCATAGACCAGGGGCCAGGAGGACAACTGACAATTTAACAGTTATCTAAAATTGTGCCTTTGTTACTCTGACCCCTTCTCTCCCTAGATCTGACTGTAGATGGGAAAATACAGTAGCTGAAAAGAGTAAAAAGAAAAGAAGTTGACTGTATCTCGACCATCAGCCTTGCCACCCTGGACACACACCGCCCCCCACCCCCCGGCAATGGATTGCAGCCTGAAACAGTACCAGCAGGATCAAGGGGAGGAACTCTATAACTGGATACAAATTTGAGGTCCTGCTTATTACACAGAGTTGGACATTCAGTTTCTGAAATGAGGCTCTTCTGTGCCTGAGAGCCCAGGAAAGCTATGGGATTAGCCTGAATTCAAATAGAGGCATGGAAACAATCAATCCCTCCTTCAGAGGGGATCTGAAGGAACAGTTAGAGGAAAAAAGTGACTTTAAGATCACTTTCCTATGGAGTCTAGTTTGTTTAATACAATGGTTTCTTGTGCAATTGATATGCTATTAAAAATGACTCATTTAATCCCTACAAGTGCCAAATAGGGAATTCCTTGTATTCCAAATGAGTGAGATGGTATTATCCTGGCTTAACGGAATAGTCATAGAGAATGGTCTCTATTTCATAATGACCCAGCGCCAAAATATATTTCTTAAGGAAGTTAACTGGGCCCACTGCACAAGCATAAGCAGCTGGAAGGCACAATTCTATGCTCTTAGAGGTATTCAGATATTGTAGATACCAAGTGGTGGAAGATGCCCATGAGAAGCAAAATTTTTCAGTCATGCACACTTCTGCAATCCTAGTTCTAGAACAGTGCCTGTAACAGAAAAATAAAAATTTGTTGAATGAATGAATGGAACTCCAAGATACAGATAGGAAAATGAAAAATAGGAATGATTTTTTTTCCCAAGTGTGAACTGCAAATTTTATTTAATTAGAATCCCAGTGATTTTTAGATATGGGGCTTGGGAATCTTAAGACTGTGGATTGAGTCCCAACCTAATAAAGGTATTGAGCATCACCTGAAGTCAGCTGGTGAGCATGAATGGGCCATGGTGATCCCAGCAACCATAACTGGAAACCTCTCTTTTCTGCATGAAAGAAAATTTTGTTCAAATTCTCCACAGAGAAAATCTTTATTTATTTATAGTCTTCTTGCATACTCTAAAATGCACAGTGTGAATTTCCTTTCTTCAAAAACAGTTGTGAGCCTGGTCAGTTTGAGATCTTCAGAAAGTCTTCGGAAACACTGCCTTAGGTTTGCGCTAAGGGAGTCACAGAGATTGGTCATAAACTACTACAAAATTACAGAAGACCTAGTTATTATCCAACAGTTACTAGAAAAGCATAGAGAACACCCAACATACAGCCAGACACAGTAATAGAGCAGATGCTATGTAAGTCATGGGATTTCCATATATAGGACGTTATGTACAGTATCAGAATTCTTTTATAGATGGTAAAGTTACACTTAAATCATTATTTTAAGGGCACTCTAATATAATACAAGTCTTACTAATTTCAATCTTTTCTCTTTGGCTCACAAGTACACGAAAATACCATAAACAATTTTCAGAACTTACTGCATTAATATATAAATAAGATACATTACAAATGGGAAGAAAATACAAGACACCTCTTTAACATGGTAAATCTCTGAATATAAATAAGCAAATATCTCATTTACCTACAAACAGTCATTGAGATCATTACATATATTCTTCCCCTCCCCCTCCTAAGGACAAACAACAGAAATATGCACAACCTACACAAATTAAACTCTAAATATACAGCAATAGGACACCTGAAACAATGACTCTGTTCCTGCTTTCCCCTAACAGGACCCTAATAGGGAGGGCGGGACTCTTGCCACCCAGTGGCACTTTTTCTCATCCATCATGACTTCAGATGGGAGAAATACTGACAATGAGGTCAATGCCTGCCAACAGCATTTTCCTTGGTCCCCAACACACAGCATTTTGAAAAAACATCTTTTCTGGGGTGGCTGGGCAAGCTGGTTTGCGGCATGTTTGGCCCCTCAGTAACTGAGGAAGAAGGAGCAGGAGACATGCTGTGATCTATTACCATACTCACTATACAGACGTGTATTTATAGAGAGAGGTATATATAACTGTACATATATACTGTGTTCCTAATGTGCAACTTTTGAAAAAGAACATTATTTCTGGCTAACTCTAATAAGCTTAAGGAAGGTTTTAACAGTATTCTTCAAGATGTTATGTTTTCCCTCAATGAAATGGCCTTTGTGTTTCAGCAACATATAGAGGTTTGTTCTAGAGTGCGGAGGGGAAAGGGAAGTCCCAGAAACTGATGTACTGTGGGTGGCAGTTACAGATCCTGGCCCAGCCTCTCTATCTCCTCAATGAGGAAGTCAATATCAGATTGGGTGGCGGCTGGGTTGGAGATGACCATCCGGAAGAAGTTGGCCTTGTCCCCCTGAGGCTGGTAGCCAACCATGGTTGTGCCAGATTCCATCATCAGGGCTTTGATTTTCGGGGCCACCTTGTAAGGGAAAACACAAGACAAAACTCAAGATCGATACTGACACCATGCTCTTTTTCATAAAACAACCCATTTCTTAGGTGGACAAAAAGAGCAATCTGCTTTTCATTATGTATTTACACTGACACAAAGGCAAAGAAGTATTTTATACCCAAGTTTCTTCAGTGGCTAATATCTAATGACTAATTTTTAAATGGACATAAACAGTTGGTTTATAATACTGTGATAGTTTCAGGTGGACAGAAAAGTGATTCAGTTATACACACATATATGTTATTTTTCAGACTCTTTTTCATTATAGATCATTACAAGATATTGAATATAGCTCCCTGTGCTATACAGTAGGATCTTGTGTTTCTTTTATATATAATAGTGTGTATCTGCTAATCCTAAACTCCTCATTTGTCCTTCCCACCTACCCTCTTTCCTCTTTGGTAACCATGTTTGTTTTTTATGCTTGAGTCTGCTTCTGTTTTGTAAATAAGTTCATTTATATAATTTTTTAGATTCCACATATAAGTGATATCATGGGATATTTGTCTTTCTCTGTTTGACTTTCCTCACTTATTATGATAATCTCTAGGTTCATCCATGCGGCTGCAAACGGCATTATTTCATTCTTTTTATAGCTAACTTTCATACTGTTCTCCATAGTGGCTGCACCAATTTACATTTCCACAAACAGTGTAGGAAGATTCCCTTTTGTCCACACCCTCTCTAGCACTTATTATTTGTAGGGTTTTTTTGATGATGGCCACTAACAACTATTTAAGTCTACCCAATCATACATTCCTACAGAAAGTATTGTGCAACTGAATTTCGAAAGTCAGACACAGGAAAATGATAATAAAGTCAAAACCAAAAACAAAAAACAAAAATGAAAAATTCCCATGGGCAACAATACAAATTAAGACTTCCGTACAATCCAGCACCTGGGATATTATCTGGCACATGAACTTTGCTCACCAAACATCTGTTGAATGATTAGATGAGTGAAATATTATATAAGTTAAATACAAACAACTATAAGTAACATATAAACTAGATATAGAAACCAGTAACTAAAATGAATCAGCATTAGAGTTGACTCAAACTTAGTAAAAGATATTTTAACAGACATGGTTTGGTATGGACGTTCCAAGGAATATGTATATTATTCAACTGTACAGCGCATGACCCCCTGGATGACAATCACCCACCTAATGCAGGGATGCATTCCCTGGAAATTCCCGCTGCATCTTAACCACAGTGGGGACAATTCAGACCCAAGGAGAAGAATATAACAGGATGTCTCTGTATCACCCCAAACCTTTAGCTTTTATTTCTTCCTGTTCAGACAGATCCCTAAAGTGAGGATGTTCTGACCAGCCAGAGAAACTGCAGAGGGCCAGAAGAGACAAGGAGAGATTCCATACCCTGTGTAGCTTTTCCCTTCGTTCAGGGCTATCCGGAACACCCCTGAGGCTTTGTGGAATATACCAGAAACAGACGTTCGTATGCTCAGGCTGCAGCGATTTTCACAAACAAGCATGCAAAAAAAAAAAAAAACAGAAAATTAACAGAACTTGAGAGAAAGCTGTTCTAACTCCCCACCCCATTCCTCAAAACGGCTTCATGTTACTTCTATACTTGGGAGAACAAAGCCAGGTTATCCCATCATATCTGAGAAGAGAGCTATTTCCCATAACCAATTTTCTAGATGATTAAAGTTACCCACCTTTGAACACTGAAATGTTAAAAAAAACAACAACTACATTTGGGTCATTTCAATAAAGGGTATTATCCATCTTGCCATTTTGTAGTGCCTCATGTATAGAAGATGATCAAAGCATTGTTAATTTTTTTGGTACTGAGTGTTTTGACTTTATTCTATCAATACTAAACCTTCTCCTGATAACTAAGGATTATCATAATGAACATTGATACTGGTTCTAAACTTTAAGACAGGGCTTATTGAGATGTACTGAATCTTTTAGTGATCCTTTTCTAAGGACTCTCATGCTTTTTGAGTCCTTCTGTATTCTTGCAATAGTTTTTCAGTTTCCTTCCTAGTTGCTGTCTGCCATCACTGTGCCTACCTTTCATGGGCTAGAGACATCACATTCATCTTAACCTGCTAGTGGAACATTTAAAATAGTGTAAATGATGAGTGTGAGGCACCAGAGGTGAAACGCATGAGCACTGTATGATGGATTTGAACTGCTTAGGGCTCTTTCTTGTTCATTTGGCGACTCTCCAGAGTGTTACTAGTAGTTTAGGTGGCTGATAAATAGACTGAGTTGAATGCAGGCAGTGTTTCATTACACTGGATTATGAGTGTAATTCCTTCTATTCAGCACTGGCTCCTATTCCAGCTTTCTTTATTCAGCTGTGAGCTCCAATACAGGAGAGATGGTACCCGTTTTGGTCACTACTCTACAACCAAGCTCCCAGTCTGGGGCAAGACACACAGCAGGCACTCAGCCAACACCAGAATAACAAGCACCTTACTGTGTGCAGTGTGGATCTGAACTCAGGGCAGAGACAATTTTATCTTGCTCTCCTCATAATGAATCTATGTAAAGTACAACTTCATTTTAGGACCAGTCTTGGGAGACAAGGGTATGGGATCAGTATACCCATCCATGAGCTTCTTGGAACTGAAAAACACTTTCTCCTGGAGGTACAACACCACAATAAGTTCCAGGAATGATACAGGATTCAGACCTGCCAAGGAAAGACCTATGGTCTATGAAGGGCTGGCTGAGAACTACACCTTTCTGGAAGAGGTGAAGGGGAAAAGTTGTCCCAATGCTACTGGAAGAAACATTTGTGAACACAGAGGGAAGTAAACAAGGAGTGCATAGAATGAAAATTCAGAAGCAGCTTCTGGTACACTACAGCTTCTGTCCCAGCTTCTGGGACACTACAGCTTCAGAAGCTTCCCTCAATAAACTTCCCTCCATAGATATTCGATATATCTAGTCCAGACAGCTTACCTCACCATCAAAAACCATCTCAAATTCTTCTCTGTTTTTAATCTTGGCATAGAGGTATTCAGCTAGTTCCAAGCATTTGTTGATCTGATTTTCAAAGCCCACTGTACCCTGTGTTTTTTAAAAAAGAAAGAAAGAAAGAAAGAAAGTCGTATTTATTGGTGAGAAGTTGCATTTCCCTGTGATGGCACTGAGAGGGCTTTGCTGTCTCAGAAATATACATAAGAGTATTCTTGGAGATGCTTAACAAGAACCATCTCACTGAACGTGTATGGCTTTCTCACAGCTCTGTATGTAATAATATGTGCCAAATCTCTTTTGAAGGCATTCTAGTCTCTGGGCAGTTATCCTCAACAGGGCTTTTAGATTCTTGCTAGTAATTCACAGCCTGAGCCTGAAGCCCATTTTTGGTTTGTTTTAGGCTACTGCCACCCAAACTGTCGTCTACGGACACACACTGTAACCAGTCCATGATGAGATGAGTTGAGAAACTGAGATTAAGCAATAAGAAACTTCTATGGCCATTTGACAGAGTAATTTTATGTCTACTGAATCTCATTTTTTAAATTGATGTTTATATTTCTTATGGCTTTCTATTTCATTTTTCTAGCGATTCACCTTTATTGTATTGGTCTATGACAGGTTAAAGAAAACCCCAACTGGTTCTTCAGAGAGTTGGAGAGATAGTACTTTGGAACCTACCTTCCCTAGAAGGAAGCTCTGACCACACACATCCCCCTCACTCCCAGGCGGGCTACCCTCCACATAACATCATATTACCCCTTTGTGGTGACAGGCAGGCAGGCAGAAGGGGAAGCACTGGTCTTAGGACATGCCCTGAGACGGCAGTAGCTCCAAGTGTTGACAAACTGACTGAGCATGAGTTTCCAAAGCCAGCGTGGCTGACTAGTGACAGCAGCCCGGGGGTGTTGCGTGGGTCGGTGTCAACAGGAGAGCAGATGCACAAGGCTTGGGGGTTGCTAATGCACCTGGGCCAAGTCCAACACTGGCAGAGCAGCAGTCATCGCTGAGCATGTGCCTGGGCCAGTCTGCCTTCCTCTTGAGAATGAAGCCCACACCAGGATCCCACCTTGGTAACCAATTCACTGCGAGCCAAAATTCCAGCAGATGGTTCAAGGGGTTATTGTTAGGCAGAACCAAGGCACAAATTACTGAGACAGGCCATGTGGTTATTATATTTCTGAATCATAAGGCTCTTTCTTTTCCTACAATTCATGGCTATTTATATGCTTAAAATACCTGTGATTACTTTGTGGTAGAAATCAAATTAGAGATACCAAGGGAACATTTCATGCAAAGATGGGCTCGATAAAGGACAGAAATGGTATGGACCTAACAGAACTAGAAGATATTAAGAAGAGGTGGCAAGAATACACAGAAGACCTGTACAAAAAAGATCTTCATGACCCAGACAATCATGATGATGTGATCCCTAATCTAGAGCCAGACATCTTGGAATGTGAAGTCAAGTGGGCCTTAGAAAGCATCACTACGAACAAAGCTAGTGGAGGTGATGGAATTCCAGTTGACCTCTTTCAAATCCTGAAAGATGATGCTGTGAAAGTGCTGCACTCAATATGCCAGAAAATTTGGAAAACTCAGCAGTGGCCACAGGGCTGGAAAAGGTCAGTTTTCATTCCAATTCCAAAGAAAGGCAATGCCAAAGAATGCTCAAACTACCACACAATTGCACTCATCTCACATGCTAGTAAAGTAATGCTCAAAATTCTCCAAGCCAGGCTTCAGCAATACNCATGAAATTAAAAGACGCTTACTCCTTGGAAGAAAAGTTATGACCAACCTAGATAGTATATTCAAAAGCAGAGACATTACTTTGCCGACTAAGGTCCATCTAGTCAAGGCTATGTTTTTCCAGTGGTCATGTATGGATGTGAGAGTTGGACTGTGAAGAAGGCTGAGCACCGAAGAATCGATGCATTTGAACTGTGGTGTTGGAGAAGACTCTTGAGAGTCCCTTGGATTGCAAGGAGATCCAACCAGTCCATTCTGAAGGAGATCAACCCTGGGATTTCTTTGGAAGGAATGATGCTGAAGCTGAAACTCCAGTACTTTGGCCACCTCATGTGAAGAGTTGATTCACTGGAAAAGACCCTGATGCTGGGAGGGATTGGGGGCAGGAGGAGAAGTGGACGACCCAGGATGAAATGGCTGGATGGCATCACGGGCACGATGGACGTGAGTCTGAGTGAACTCCGGGAGATGGTGATGGACAGGGAGGCCTGGCGTGCTGCGATTCATGGTGTCGCAAAGAGTCGGACACGACTGAGCGACTGAACTGAACTGAACTGACTGAACTGAGAAATCAAATTCAGACTATTTCTATATTAAGATAAAATGACTTAGCAAGGAAAAACACTAATAATCCATCAAATTCTTCCTACAGAAGAACATTTGACTAGATGTTTGGCTGGAAAACCTTGTTGTTTTGGTATTAGTAGATCTAATCTTGAAACTTATTAAAATTAATTTACAACAGATAAAGAAAAATGATGGTGGTGATCTAAAGCTGTGAAATCAAAATTGCCTTTACTTGACTGCATGAAAATACTTTTGAAACAAATAGTCACATAGTATTCCTTTTCCTCATCCAAAATTTGAGGGAAATGCCAAATAGCTTACTTTTTTTCTTCTAGACATAGAAAAGCAGGCTTAAAGACTGATGAATACAGACACAGCATGCCTCGGTTTAGGATTTCTTAGAATCAAGTATGCATTTTCTAGAAGAGGGTATGAAAGAGGCCATTATTTACATAGAACTTGAAACTGACATATACATCCCATGATTCAAGACCTCATAAAAGAACTCAGGGTTCTGCACAGAAAAATGCAGTAATTTTATCTTTATCTCTTTCTCGACATCTGCACTAAATAATTTCAGTATCCCTAAGAACTGCCATGGAAGCCCTTGGCAAAATTTTTAGTGCTTATAAGAGAAAGTTAAAGAAAATGTCATGCTAATTCAAATTGAGACTGAATGGAAAGAGAGAGAATTTGACATAAGGGATAAAGTTATTTCATTCACAAGCAAAGAAAATAGTTAACTCAATTATCTAGATATTGATTACACATATAATGAATTATCTGTGATACAGCTTTGCCTCTCTTTTGCCAGCCAGCCTGTGCAAATTACACTTCTGCTCTATTTCCTGAAGGCCATTCTTCGTACCTTTGCTTTCCACATCAGCCAGAACTTGAAGATGTCTACGTGGCGGCCGCACTGAATGGCCTTGTCCCCAGTGTCATAGGAGACATCATACTGCTTGTCCGGCTGGAAGAGGTATCCTGCACACATCTGGTTGCATCCTTGGAGGATACCCTGCCATGGAAAGCAACACATGGAAATCTGTATTCTCAGGACAGAAGTGTGGATGGCTTGGAAACAAGGCACGCTGGACTTGGGGTCACATATAACCTTTCTTCTAATATCTCATGAGGACTTGCAGTTGTCCTGATGTCCTTCTCTAAAACCACCCTTGGAAGAACGTTTGCCCCTTCTCCTCTGTCACTCTACTCGGAAAATTATCTTTTGTCTCAGATGCCAACCATGAGGGCCCACCCCATTATCCCTCTAAGGGGCATTTGGAAATGTGTGTGACTATTTGGGGTTATTTCAAGACTGGGAAGTGCTATGGCATTCAGTTGGCAGGAGCTGGGGGTATAAACTTCCTATAGAGGGTGGGACAGTCTCATGTGTAGAAGAATCTTCCTCCCCAAAGTGCCCCCTAAAAGGTGTTCCAGTCCATTCCCAGATCATCTATAAAGTTAACAGGCACTCTACTTAGGACTGGAGTAAGGAGCATCTGCATTTGTGGCTGCCACAGGACAGAGGCGGGCTTTTGTGACTGCTTCAGCATGCAAAAGTTTTCCTGAAGGAACAAAGCTCTCCAGGGCAGGGTTCCATTATCGGATTCTGAAAGAAGAGAGTAGGCTACTAACTCACAGCTTTTTGGTCAACATTCCTTGCTGCCCTGAGTTGACATTTGTAGTTGTGGTTCCGAGTAATCTGTTTCAGCTCTTGGGGCCACAGACTCACGCTCAGAACCTGAAGTATGTTCCCACCACCTCTTTTCATCCTAAGGTGAGAGGTGGTAGCTCAGCCAATCACTCTCACTTTTGAGAGAAGGAGTGTGGCATGAAATAATGCCCTTGTAGTTTCCTCCACTGGCAGGGCCTTGAGCACTGAACAAGGAAGAAGGAACAGTGCAGAGCAAGAGCCAAGGGAAGGTGCTGGGTGAGCTGAAGCCTGACACACAGGAGGGAAACAATAGCCGTGGCGGGCCCAGCCAGGCTGTCAGCCTTGTGAGTTCCTCAACAAGTACTGTTAAGAAGACCTGCAAGCTTTCCCCTTCTCATGCCTTCTAAAAGGTATGCAGGCCGCTAGCTCGTCTCCAGGGGAAGGACAGACCTTTTCTTTCACAAGAATGGCGGAGCACTGCAGCAGCACGCCCATCATCTTGTGAGGGTTCCAGGTGACAGAGCTGGCCCTGAAAGAAGCATATGATACTCTGAGGAGAAGGTGCAGGGGTCAACAAGTGGCAGCTGTCCGCTTGAGGAAACCATCACCCCCCACAACTCAAGTCACTGCACATTTTCAACGCCTAGTCCCCTAAACTGAGCTAATACTGGAGTGACCTTTCCCTTCTCCAGGGGAATCTTCCCAACCCAGGGATCAAACCCAGGTCTCCTGCATTGCAGGCAGATTCTTTACCAGCTGAGCCACAAGGGAAGCCCCCTGAACTGATCAATACTTGGTAAATAAATACTTTGTGGGCAGTCTTAGAGTACTAAGTAGCAGACTGCCTCTTCTGAAAAACTGCTATTAATACTAGCTAACATTTATGAAGAGCATTTATTATGTTTCCTAGTATTCCAAGAGCGTTACAGGCATTTTATCAGTGTGGTGTCATGGTTATGAACTCAAGCTTTGAAGCCAGATTACCCAAGTCTGAAACCTGGCTCTGACATTCGCTGGTTTAGGCAAGTTACACAACTCCTTTGTGCCTCAGTTTTCCTGACTGTAAAGTGGGGGAGAATAA
Source organism: Redunca redunca (assembly GCA_006410935.1). Taxonomy (NCBI): domain Eukaryota; kingdom Metazoa; phylum Chordata; class Mammalia; order Artiodactyla; family Bovidae; genus Redunca; species Redunca redunca. The sequence continues at coordinate 92,782 of SJYQ01001692.1, forward strand.
TATCTACCTCAAGGAATTAATAAATAAACTGAGTTAGTAAATATAATGCTAATAATCATGCCTGTAATACTTAATTCTTACAACAACCCTATCATATAGAGACTATTGTCACCTCTATTTTAGATGGAAAGTGAGGCACAAGAGGGTTCAATACATCACCCAAAGTCACACAGCTGGGAAGTGTTGGAGTCAAGCAAGATTCAAATTCAGGGAGTCTAACTGTCAATCTACTGTTCATAACCTCTCTACTAGACTGCCTCCCTCTAGGCAACAGACTCAGGTTCTTTCTGTCTTCCTTTTCTTATAAAAAAAAGGACTGGTGATGCTGACCTACTTGCTTATAAGGTAGTATGAAGATTGACACACAAAAGCAAGGATCAGTTGGGCAATTCTAGACTTTGACTACTTAGTAGCATTGTTTAAATGCTAAATAAACATAATCTTGCCTGTTTAGTCTGCAATGGTAGTTTAACAAGCATGGTCTCCTAGCAACCACATCACTCCGTCAGACACAATTAAATGGTTAAGGAGCGCACTAGCTAGGACATTATAGAAACAAACAAGTATAATGTATGATGATTAAAACTTGGGTAACTCCTTCCCAATGGCCTAGCCCACAGCTGGGTTCTGTGCTTTAATACCTGTGAAGAATGTTTTCCCCAGACATAGCAATTGGCTTGGAATTATACTGCCTCTGCTCTCCCTGGAGCTAAATTCCTGCTGTGAATTTTTAACCTCTTCATCTTGTTTTGGTCCAATAGAGAGAAAACAATTTAGTGTATACTTGACTATAGAGTCTATACTGTTGTTCAAAGAGAAGAAAGGCTTGAAGTACCTTCCACCACATGAATAAAGAAAATCTTTATGAAAGAGATTTATGAAAAGTTGTAAGTTGACTCAATGTTATCTCATTAAAAAGCATCACTGTCAAGCCATATTTTACAAGGTAGTGGATTTAATCCATTTTCTCACAGTTATCATGCACTGAACCATTAAACAATCATACACAGATCACACAAAATATCTGAAAATTTTTTTGAATGTCCTAAAGGACTGAAGTAAATCATTCTTTGGTGCTACAAGTGGAAAGTAGTAACATATGATGTAGATTCAGTTTCTTTCAGAAGACATATGTGCTTTAAAATGTTAGAAAAGAAAAAGTCTAGTGCAAAATGTTTCAAGTTTTCCCTTGACTCACAGATGGAAAATGGAAATTGCCTGAGAAATTTAAAGTACAGTTGGACTGGCCCATCTACATATAAGATCTTGTCCTCCAAGTTAAGGCTCATATAACTATGCTTCAGCAAGTTATGCTTCACCCACTCACTCAGATATTGGCCTCTCCAAGCTGAAAGGCAGGGGGAGAGGCACAGGAGAGGTAAGAACACTTGGCCCCCTGGAGCGCCTCCCTGACGTCTGCTGCCGGTCCACCTCTCCACCCTCATCTGCTCTTGCTGCTCTCTCACTGCTCCAGCCACAGTGGCCTCGATAGCGGTCCTTCCTCCAACTTGCCATGAACATCCTTCTTCAGGGCCTTTGCATTTGCCCTTCCCATCACCCAGAACATTCTTCCTTGTATCTGTCTTTCTGTCTCCGTTTAGCCCAGGATCTGCTGAAACACTACCACCCCAGAAGGGCCTCTGACTATCCTGTCTAAAATAGCACACCTTGGCAGATGAAACATCTCTTTGTTTATGAACATCTAGTCCACTGGACAGTAAGATTCGGGAGGGGAAATCTTTTCATTGACACCACCTTCCATATATTGACTTTTTTTTTAAATGTGCCAGGTACACATTTTTAGAAGAGTGCCCAGTAGTTGGGCTGAAGACAGGTACTTGGTTCGTGACAGGTGCTCGGGAAATAGTTGCTGAATGAATCAATGAATCTGTGTGAGTTCATTTCAGATCAATATTTAGGAGTTAGGGCAAAATCATATTTGGCTTAGAACACCCACTGAATGTAAATGGTAAACAAGAAAATAAGTTAAGTAAGGCAGGCTGAGGGTCCTGCCCTTTCCTCAGTTTAGTGGGGAATGTAAGCTTAGTGATAAAGAAGAATGAACTAAATAAGCACCCCTTCACATGCCCTTGACGAACTCTCATTTAGCCTCCAAATGCCCACCCTGGTAAGTCTCTCTTCTCTCCTGCTCAGGCACCTTGCAATCAATCTATTGTTGAGCTTATCACAGGGTGTGGTAACTGTTTGTCTTTCTCTTTTACTAAACTGTGAGCTCACTGAGGCGAAAACTCATTTGACTAGAAAATCTATCATCTTTCATTCCCCAGTGCCTGGCATACAGTCAGTGCTCAATAAGTGCCTGCTGAACAAAAGTGAGCTTAAACTGAGTAAGATGTTGGGAATCAGTGCAGACACATCAGTGGACTCAGCATACCATGTGTCGCATGGCCTGGATGGGGGAGGCCCTGTGCTCAGCCCTTACCTCTCGATGCCACTGAGTTTATGGCGGTGCTTCTGGGACATGAGCAGCCCGCCGCCCCAGGCAGCCTGTGAGGACAGAGAAAGGAGAGGGAAAGGGACCCTGAGCAACACTGAGGAGTCTGAGCCCAGTCACACCACACCTTTAGCAAAACATGACAAGAATGTAAATGGTGAAAAACATGAGCTCCTCAGACAAACAGAACCCACACAGATTGTTCCACCAAGGGCAGTTGTAATTATCCATCATTTATCACATCTTCAAAAGTTCCTGCAGATTAATGTCAGGGTTGCCGTGCAAGTAATACAGATAAATGGGGCTGAGCCTGTGGAGCTGAGATCCAGGGCCTAAAGTGCTCTAGAAAGCCAGGGACACTTGAGATGACCCCCTGGGGGGCTCTGGGAGCAGGAACACACAGGACTAGAGGTTGCCATCTGAGTCTACCCAGAGTAGAACTCTAAGGGTTTCTGAAAACCTTTGAAGGCAGCAGCCCTGGTGGGCTTAGATTTTCCACAACTGCTCCTTCAAGAGCAGGACAGTTTTGCGGGTTCCCTGATGCATGTTGATCAAATAGCTTGGGACACCATGTGACATAAGAACAGACTTTGTAATCACTTGTCCAGTATCAGGGCAGGTAATCCCATTGTCCACTTGTGAGAAGTTAAACCCATGAAAGAATGGAGAGAGAAAGAGAAAAAAACACACCCAGTCACACATGTGAAAATGTACCTCGTATGTTCCTAGGAAATGGAAGAAAATCTCTTAATTGATAACACCTTCCATGTACAGCCTTATTTTTCCTACATGTACCAGATATGCCTGTCTTTTCTTTTCATTCCTTCCTTTCTTTTTAAGAAAATTGTCATAGATGGTTGGACCGAAGGCAGATAGCTGAGTGTCCATATTCAGATTCATGGCTAATTTCTATACATTGTATCTTACATTTTTTCCCCCTTTGAAATCAGTTGTATTTTACTCTATAGCTATTTTTTCAGAAGCTTTCTGGGACAGTGATAGAGTTGAACTTGTAGATTGAACCATAGAAGACAGCAATTGGCCAGGAAGGACTGAATAAGCCCCAGGGCACAGACAGGCCTGGGTGTATGCCTGTCATGAACAGCCTGCTGGGGACAAAAGAAATGTGGTGGGGAGAGAGGCTATGGGAGAAGCTGGAGGAAAATCATAAAGCAGAGCTGCTTCCACCCCTCGAAGGGCCCAGGCCACTGAGTTACAGCACTTACATCGACATGCAGCCAAAGGTTGTATTTCTCACATATATCTGCAATCTCCTGTATCGGATCAAAAGCGCCATAAACAGTGGTGCCAGCAGTTGCATTGACGTACAGAGGGACGTAACCCTGTAAGAAGGACAGGCTGATTAGTCTCTCTAACCTCCCTCCTTTCCACACAACGAACTGCAGTAGCATTCATTTCCAACAGAGATCAGCTAAGCTGGTGTGTATCTGATACTATACGTGGGACTGCTCTCCGTTGGTGCATTCACTCATTCCTTCATTTATTCAACCAATATTTTCAGTGACATTCACGTGCCAGGCCCTGTTGAGGATATTGGGAACACAGCAGTGAGCACAAAAGACAAAGACTTCTGTCTTCGTGGAGTCTGCACTCTAATGGTGAGTGACTGACAATCAACAAATTTAAATAAGAAAATAAATAGCATGTTTAAGAGTGATGTGTTCTATGGCAAACAATAAAGCAAGGAAAAGTAATAATAAGTGTCTGGAATGATGGCGGGTATCTGAATGCCATCTGGACAATACTACATTTTAGAACCTGTGCTGTTCTAAGTGTATTGATGTAATAATAATATGGAAGCATTGTTTGGTTATTGAAAACAGATCTATGTACTATTTCCCTAAGGACAGATACAGTAAAATTTTGGTGTGAACATGAAATAAATGAGAAAGCAGAGTAACAGAGCTCAGACAGGCTTGGGAAAGTCTATGAATCCTAGGAGATCCTCCTCTCCCTTTGCTCAGTCCTCGTGACATTTCTATCTATTTCCTCTGCTGCTGCTGCTGCTAAGTCGCTTCAGTCGTGTCCGACTCTGTGCAACCCCATAGACGGCAGCCCACCGGGCTCCCCCATCCCTGGGATTCTCCAGGCAAGAACACTGGAGTGGGTTGCCATTTCCTTCTCCAATGCGTGAAAGTGAAAAGTGAAAGTGAAGTCGCTCAGTCGTGTCTGACTCTTAGCAACCCCATGGACTGTGGCCCACCAGGCTCCTCTGTCCATGGGATTTTCCAGGCAAGAGTACTGGAGTGGGGTGCCATCACCTTCTCTGAATGCCTCTGCTGAGACCCAGGCAAACAACCACAGTTAGAGAAACTGGTACAAGAATGTAACCAAAACAACTAAGAGTTGGTAAATAGCCTGACAGCTGCCTGGCAGTGCCTTGTGATATAACTGTTCTGTGTGATTTTTCTGTTTAATAGAACTTTTGAGGCTGAATTCACCAAGTATCATGGGCCATCTGGCAGAGCATGGAAGCAATTTGCTAAATAGAATCCTAACCTTAAATAATATTTGTTAAAATGAGATTACACCTAACAAGTAGCAAGTGAAAAAAACCTCAATTAGGCTGTATCTTTGTGAGACTTGCATAATGGATTTATTGAAGTACATCAAACTAATCATTTGTACAATGAATATAGAACCAGTGGATTAATGACTGATTTTTCATATTTCAAAATTAAAAAATTGATACTTTGTAGTCACAGCTTTAAAGCCAAGTCATCACACAAGCTAAAAATAAGCAAACATCTGAGAAAAGAATTTTAGAAACACAATAAAATTATCTCATATCATCAAAGACTTTTATTGTCAGAGGCAGAAAGAAGATTATTTTAAAAAATCTGTATTCACCAGAATTTAGATGCATCATAGAGTACATACCTTTTGCTTGGCTTCAAGAATTTTTGTCTCTAAATCAGCTGGAATTATCTTCCCCCTGTAATTATAATAAAAGGAGAGAAATTAAAATGAAAAATCAATGAGATTGCACATGGAAAAAAATTTCAGCAGCAGCAAAAAGTAATTTAATCGGATATTTTCAACAGACCATTAGCAGCTTGGCACACTGTACTGAGTCAGTTCTTAAGCACAATAAAACAAATTTAACAGATGAGCACATTTAATACATCAAGAGGCTAATATTCACTCTCCCCTACCTACCTTTCATTGCACTTTATCAAAATCACATTGTTGGTTCCAAAGCCAAGTGCAGCCCCAGCTTTCTTTATGGAATAGTGACTCTGCAACAAACAGAAGCTGGACATTAGATGTTAGAGAGTTCCTGGGAAACACCACAGTCCATGAGCAAGTGCACCCAACTCACGTGTTCTGAGGTGAAGAGGACAAGCTTGGGCACAGCCGCCATACCCTGGGTCTTAACTTCCGGGAAGTACTTGAAGCGAGCAGCCATGATGCTGTACATGTTGGATATGGCTCCCCCTATCGTCAAGAAGACACAGTAGGAGCTGTTGGGACGCCCTTGTTACTGTTGTTAACAACAAAGTCTGATGTGGTATCTTAAGAGACTAGGGAGGTCAGAAAGGAGAAGGAAAATATCCTGATAGGTTTTGCTGGCTTCCCTACTGCCAGAGCTTCCCTCTGGTCCCTTTGCCTGGAAATACAAATAATCACACTCATTAACAAAGCCATGAAGGCAATTTGGCTGGAGACGATTCACTTACTCTGGTGCCCATCCCACCTGAAGCCTAGACAGCAATGTAAGAGGCGGCAGCAGCAGCGGCTGCACAGATAGGTGAGTTACAACCTTTCTGCTCCTACATTCTGCTCAGTCTATTTACTGGACAAAGATGAATCTTTTCTCTGAGCCAGAAAGACGGAGAAAGAGAGAGTAACAGAGCCTATGGAAGCAAACAGTGACACTGCCTGGGTACGGTCCTGAAAGAACAGCCCAACTGAGTTATTGAGTCATTTAGGAGAACTCCAAGTGTATTAAAATAAGACCAAACTCATATTTACTCAAGTCAAGATGCAAGGAGAACTGAGGTCACCAGGTATGTCTGGACAACGAAAATGAGTCATGTCTGCATTAGTTACCTATTGTTAAACGGCAAATTCTGTGGATGAATTGCCTGGACAATTGCAATTTTTATTTCTTTTCTTTCCCTCATAGTGGCTCAGATGGTAGAGAATCTGCCTGCAATGCAGGAGACTCAGGTTCAGTTCCTGAGTCGGGAAGATTCCTCTGGAGAAGGGAATGGCAATCCACTCCAGTATTCTTGCCTGGAAAATTCCATGGACAGAGGAGCCTGGCAGGCTACAGTCCATGGGGTCGCAAACAGTCGGACACGACTGAGTGACTAAGCACAACACAGCATATACAATCATGCTGTCTCTGACACCACTCCAGACTCCCTCCCACTTATAAGATTATTTGTCCTTGTTTTAAAGATTCTGATAGTATCTATACTGAACTACAGATTTAAAGTAAATATACGATTTTGGCCAAAATGGATCAATCCACTGATAATCTTGATTCCCTAATCCCCAGCTTAATCAAATTGCTGTCATCAGACCAGAGTTGTTTAGCCTTTGTCAGTTTGTACAGGTTTAGAGCAGCCTTTGGTTGGTTAGAACACAAAGAATGTAGCATTCTTGCTAGCCTTTGCTCTGACAAAGAAGGCAGAACTATTGAAAAATCATATTTTTCAGGTCATTGTTCTCCTACAAACTCACTTGGTGTTTAGTGTTCTCAAAGATCCTAAGGATCTGTACTGCAAACCTTGAGGAGAGTCTGGAAAAGAGAGCAGAAACCTACCAGGAGAAAATATCCCATCACCATCTTTACTTGACCATCCAACTATCTCTCTCATCTTCTTAAGTGTTATTTGCTCCATGAGGACAAACACTGGTGCAATTTCATATGTAAACCTGGAAAGATGGTAAAAAAAAAAAAAATGAAAATAAAGAAGTCAAATCACTTATTTGGAGAACATAGATCACTGGTTTAGTTTTGCACTTGGGTTTGAAAAAAAAAAAAGATGTTCAAAATCACTAAAACAATTCATTTCTTAGAAGGGTATTGAGTCACTAATCACAGAATATCAGAAAGCAGCCTGGGTTACTGAGAGAGGTGGTGGAAATACCTGCTCTGTGATTCTTTGGCAACAAAACAGACTCTCATCTGAAAGGAATGTCTTAGGTGTGGTCCACCCAGAGAAATAGAAGGAAATAAAATGACTTTTCTGGATTCCTTTCACTTCTAAGAGTATAGGATGATGAAAATGCTAATTGAAAAAAATATTCTAAGTTCTATATAAAATGTTTGCAACATTTTTAAAAAAGAGACTGCCAATTTCACACTTGTAGAATCTATAAAACCCAGAACCAAAGTTTATCTTTTAAGAACAATGTAAACATCTGAAAGCTAACCATGAATATAATTGGAAATATTGACCATATTTTAAAGATCTCAATATAATTATCTAAATAGTTTTTTACTGATGATCCCTAAGGACAGTTAGGTTTCTATAACTCTCTGAAGTCAATACCTGTCAAGAATAATTATAAGTGATGATTTCTAATGACCAATTACAAAAAAACCAAGAATGTCAACTGGCACACAGCTGACTGAGGGCATCAGATATACTGGTAGGTTAGCTTTGACTTCTTATTTAAAAGTAGAAAGCCATGCTCTTCTCAAAGCAATTCAAACACAAGCACAGTGTAGTGAGTAGTCATTGAAACAAGATCATGGTACCAAGGCATAGGGCTTAAAAGAAATCAAAGAAGGTCAGTCTATAGAAAATTAAGCCAGAAAACAAAAAGATATTTACTGTGAGGCTTTTTGTCTTTCTTCTTTTTGCTTGGCCTTCTTAAGCATTGGAGTTTGTGGGCTCGGCTCAGACCATGCTCCCTGAAGAGAGATTCCTAGATTGACTCGGCCAAATAATAAGGGGAGATTTAATCCCTGATTAGGATATTCAGGCTGAATGTCAATGCTGAGGACTAATGGGAATTTTTGCTAGCTTAATGATTTAGAAAAGCTGTTTGCAAGAATGAGATAATAATGGTTGTACAAAGACACAGGTGAAGATACCAAGTTTTAAACATGGAGAAAAATTAAACAATCCAATTAATCACGTGGTGGTAAAAGAGGACAAAAAGATCTTGCAGGATCCTCAGGGTATATCTCTTGGTGGAAGAATTCGTTTTCAAAAAGAATATGTCTGTTTTCCTCGGGAGGCCCCTTGAAATTTAGGAGGAAGACCCTTGGAAATCATGTGTTCAGTTACCATCACCTCTGGAGGTCACAATCATGCTTTGGTTCTGCTCTGAGCCCCATCACCGTAGCAACCAACACTCCCTCATGTCTGATGGCCTGATAAAGGAAGAAGAAGAGAAGGATTCCTGGTTTAGCCTGTGCTGCTGAGTGTACGAAGGGGCAAACTCATGATGTGGTTCTATCCGTTCTTGAACAAATGCATTATAAACAGTGCCACCGATAGTTGGCAAAAATGTATGCATGGTAAAGAGGTACTGGTGGCCGGCTGTGTGTTGCAGTCTCAGAGTACCAAATGAGAAGGCTCTCTAGGGTAAGGCAAGGAATCAATGGAATCATATACCATAATATCAGAACCTTGTCAAGGACTGGATGAAAGCTGGACCAGAATCAAGTCAGTGCAGGAACCACACGGGGAAGGGAGAAAGGATGGTGTGGAAGGCCAGAGGGTTGGTCCACTTCATGATTTGAATCAATTTAGGCCCCAGATTTGCATGAACTAGTCTTACCAGGAACATGACCATTACGCTCAGGATCAGAAGGAAGAATCTAGAAAGTTTGATCATGAGACCATCTGATCTCATCAACCTCAGGTTCCTTATTTATGCCAGGTTCATGATTCCAAAAGCCTTAGTTCTGTTCAATAAATAGTTAATGAATGACTATTCTCTGCCAAGTGGCTTTTTATATACCGAGGAGACAAAGTTGTCACAAGACACCATTCCCAGTCTTGAGGAAGAAGTTTACTAGGATGAATCCAGCATCTTGGCCTCAGCTGCGTCCTATTTGACATTCCTTGCCTGGGTCTGAAGGACTAGTTTAACCCCACAGCTAACACTGAAACTTACTCTGATTCATGACCTTAGTGCTGACGTCCTCTCCTGGAAGCTGGTAGCTTGCCCCATGGTTGTTGATCCTCAGCCAGGCCTGTCACATGGGCTGACATGGCATCCCCATTCCTGACACTCCCTCTGAACTTGCTTTCTCAGCCAGGCCATGTTTACAACTGGGAGTCTGCTTGCACCCAAAGCCTCAGAGAAGACTGTGAAGCTCACCCTAGAGCAGTGGTTCTTAACTGAGATCATGGATACCCTTAGGACTTCCAGGAAAGCTATAGTCCCTCTCTCCAGGAAGGCAACGAGGATACGCACATCATTGTGTATACACTTGGAAGAGACTCCTATCTTGCAGCCAGGACTCCAGGTTTGGTACCCTTTCCGTAAATGACAGATGAAAGTGGATAAAGTCAAGAGATCAAAGGCCAAATATGGATTCAGAAGAAGCTGGTTAGGTGCCAAAGGATGATATTTCAGAATCAGAGGATAAGAAGCTAAATCTGCCAAAAGTTCTAGGTTGAAGCATAAGAACACAGGACACAGGATTCAAAGTAAGGATTTAAAAACAGTATGATTTTGACATTCAGGGAGTGACACTAAAGGGGTGTTTATACATTCTGAGTAGGAGAGTGAGTCAGCCTGTTTTAGTATTTCAACTCACCTTCCCAGTGGGTTTAACTCTGAACCAAGGCAAACTGATTGTTAAGCTGATTTTCTCTGGTGGCAGAATCTGCCAGTTGCTAACCAGTATAAAAATTTCCTTTACTTCATTCAATTTTATTTGGGGTTGCAATTCATTCAGATTAAAGACTATTTTCTATCTTCTCTAGGTGTGACCATGGGATTGGTGTGACCATGGGATGGTGTGACCATCGCTAAAGAGATGCTATGAGAAATGTCATATGGAGCTTCTGAGAAGGTTCGTGGAAGGAAAGGGTGTGTTTCCCTTTTGCCCTTCTTCCCTCTTTTCTTTCTTTCCTTCCTTTGTCCTTCCTTCCTCTGCCTGCACTCGTTTCTGAGATCTAGAACATATAAGTGATGGCTAGAACTCCACTAGCTAGCTTGCACCATGAAGATGCAGATACTGAAGATGAGAGCCACATGCCTCAATATGGATCAGAAAGGCACAAGGACCCTGCATCTTGGTGACTGCTAAAACAGAAACGATTTTAATGAGAGGAAGAAATAATTTTCTATGTTGACTCACTAACTTGACACTCCTCTTAAGATTTTATCCTCCTTTTGGATACAGTGGTTACCTTAAAAGATAACACACCTGAGGGGGAGCTTAGTGAGCTCCTCTGATGTCCAGAGATGATGAGAGACAGGAACAAAAGAGCTGGAAGGTTGAAGGGAGGAGGGGTTGCAGACGTGGAACAGTGACCTGTGGGGTGGCGGCCTTTCCTGTGTGTGTGCATTGTACCTTGTATGCACTGGGCACTTAACCCTGGTATCCTGGTTAGTCTTCAGAACTACTCTGTAAGATGGATGTAATTCTTCTTCATTTTTTTTTTCTGAAGAAGAAACTGAGGTTCAGGGAAATTCAGTGAGTTGTTCCAAGATCTCATATTTAGGGTGTTTCCCAGCCTGAATTCCAAGTCCTTTACATCAGAGCTGCTTTTCTATGACAAACAGGAACTACGCACTACAGGCTCCTTTGTAACAACCTGCCTACTAGTATAAAGTGATGGATAACCCACAAAGAAAATTCCTTCTGTGTAACTTTTAAGAAAATAAAGGGCTAGATACTTGAAATCATAACCTCGTAACAGAGGGCTGTGATAGATCTTTTATGTATTGTCATCAAGCCCTTGAAGGCAGGCTGTTGTTTATACCCGGGCAGTGCTCAGCCTGCACAGTTGTGATCAGTGGCCATGTTTTGGAAGAAAAGAGCTGTATATGCTGTGGCCAACTACACACTGGTGATGTTTTCTCTGAATCTTCACTGAGTCCTTTGCTTGGAAGAATGTATCTCCAAGCTGAATGCACAGGCAGGTGTGAAAGCATAAATATGAATGTTCCTTCTATTCTATCCATCAGGTGCCTTACACTTTGTCACTTGGATGGAAACATTGGATAGTTCTTTTAAAGAGACTATATTGAGGAATGTAGTTATTATTCTGTTTGCCACCCAAACTCAATGAATATTACAGATCAAAAAATGAGTATATCACTAATTAAATCCTACTCAGCCAGAAAGGACCTTTTTGCCATTCTTTTCTAAACTTATTTTGAACACTGTTCCCAATTGGAGAAGGTGTTGTCACAAGGGAGCAAATTTCTACATAAGCTCCTGACAATCCTGCCACGTTTCATGATCTTCCAGGGGAACTGGCTTAGAATAATTTCTAGATAATAGTTATTACTTCTTCAGACAATGCCTTGTCTTGAGAACTGACAGAAACTATTTCACAATTGTAAATAACCTTTGCGATCGATCTGCTGGAATCGGATCATATTTTATAAATATCCACTGTTCAGTACAGCTGCAATTACTATGTGCCATTTAGTTGGACTGGCCTTGACCTCAGATGGCTGGACAATATTTTAGCATTTCATGGCTGAGCTAAGGGAAGAGTAATGGACTTTGATTTTATGAACACATACCAAAAAAAAAAAAAGGAGAATCTGTGAGATCTCCTTG
>SJYQ01001692.1:105137-179813 GCA_006410935.1 Redunca redunca
GTGCCTATATATAATTAAGGGTCCTTGGGCCTTAATGTGTATATACCTTTTACTCTATTTTTCTCATTTATTTTCTAAATACTTAAGTTTCTTTTAAAAAGTTAAACTTTCTAATTAAAATAATTCCTTAGTGTGAGATGTTCAATTAAGCATTAGCATCTTTTTCAAGTTATAATTAATATGTTATGATGTCTATGTTTGCTGATATATTTTTTTATCTCACAAACCACAAAGATGATTAAGACTGGAAGAGGAGGTTTTGTTGAGGAGATCATACAGGTGATTGTATCTTTGACCTGAATTCCTCCCAGTTCTCCAGAGCCTTAGTGATCCAACATGGACAATCCATGAAGTTAACCTTGATTTACAAGCAGGGAGCAGGAAAACCATTTTGCTTTTCAATCAATTTAATCTTTCATGCCTTTTAGCACTAATGGCCTTCGTTATCACATTTGCTTTTTAAATTTTGTCATTGTTTTAAGTTAATAAACAAAGAAGGAATCCTTAATTAATAGAAATTTTTCTGAATGTAGTTAAGTATTTTGAGTCACAGCATTAAACAGCTTTGGAACACACACAAATCAGTATAAGTTTAAAATGACCTTTCAGGCTTTGTGGCTGGCAGTAGTTTATTTAAGAAAAATAGAATACCTAGAACTTTAATAACTTACATTCTATCTTGATGTCAAATGAAATTTCTCTTTTTAAATAGTACCACTCTTTAAGCTAAATTTATTTTTCAAGCCTACTTTCAGTTCAGTTCAGTTCAGTCGCTCAGTCGTGTCCGACTCTTTGTGACCCCATGAATCAGAGCACGCCAGGCCTCCTTGTCCATCACCAACTCCCTCCTTTACCACAACAAGCCTACTTTACAATGAACTTAAAAAGTAGATAGTTATTTTCCAAATATTTCTAGTGACTAAAATCCATATAACTCTTATAAAGTCATTTAAAGATTATTGCAATAATTGTATTATTTCCCTCTGGATACTTTCATAGAATGTGGTACCACTGTCTGGATATACAGAGAGTGGTAAACATTATCATAAAGTTAGAGAAAAGACACTACTCGGTAGGTTATGATGACTTTCCATCAACCTGTAATCTGTCCTTGTCTCCAGAGAGGGCTTGTGCATGTAGAATAAACTGTGGCGTGATTACCAGAAGAGTACCCAAATATTACTTGCACACACCCCCTCTCCTGCCCACCAGGATTTTAGAGTCAGTTTCAAATAAATTTACAAGAACTTAGAAACAAAGACTTTGGAAGACTTTGGCTTTGCCTACTCAAATAAATATGAAAAAAATTTCACATTCAGAAAAACAATCAATTATTTTGAAAGGAACATATAATTGCTTTCAAAGCAATATATAATTCCTTTCAAATGAATACATAATTCCTTTCAAAGGACTATCACTACATGAATTGTTTTAGAATTTTTAGTTGAGCATAGGCTGATCAAATTGGTTTGTGACTGGCTTTACAGTCCCCTTTAATTTTGAAGAAAATATGACCTAAATGATAAGGAGCAATATGCTTGGGTGGAAAAATGGACCAAGATCATACCCCAAAACATCAGTTCTTTAAACATATCATTAAGAAATGCTAAGTGTTTTAACATGGAGTTTCACACTAAACTTTAAAAGTTAGAGTCATTACTTCTTATGACCATGTTCTTATTAAACTGCATTATTCAATTAAAATATAGTTTATCAAAAAAAAAATATATATAGTTTATCAACCACCCACCATTAATTCAGAACTGTGATAAACCTAAAAGATTTTAAGAGAAAAGATGACTAAGGTAAATGTAATAAATTTTTATAGAACCATTGGAATTGGACTTTTACCCCAATAACCCATACTCAGACAGGATGGTTGCTTACATGAAAATAATATGTGGGACTTACATATTGGTATTGGCAGTTGATGTCAGCCACTCGCCAGCTAAACCAATGATATCCAATCCTGTGGAGAGCTGGTTGAAAAATCGAGGATGACCTAAAGAGGTGAGTAACAGAGAAGTATCAAGGCATTGTCAGATTTTTCAAGCTGTCTTCAATTCAAAAGTTCCACTCCACTAGGCCACAGTGATGGGATCTCCATCCCAATGGCCTAACAGGGCTGCCCAAGAATACTGAAGCAAGGGCAGGTTGACCCATCCTTTATCAACATTTAGCACTGAAGATGTCTCTCAAACTCATGTTTCTAAAGCATAATGCTTTTAAATTAAAAATCCAATGTCATAAAAAGAAAAATCTGTCCAGTATCTTATTTGTTGATTTCCAGATGAGCTCTGCTGCTTTTTTTTTTTTTTTAAGTACAAATCTGGATGTGGTGGTCGTATTTCTCTCCATAAACATTTCAATTTTTAATTTAACATCTCAAGCTTTTAATCCCCAAGTCAAGGTGCCTAGGCATGCCATCACTCTCTGGGCCTCTGTGTCAGTCCAAAATGATGTCAAGCACTGGTGTGTTTTGCCCACGTATAGTCAGGTGACTGTTAAACTACATATGTTGCTGAGGTGACCTGGCATCTGCTCTGTGAAACAGGGGCAGACACAGCCTCATTCATTCACTGAGTTGTTGGTAGAATAATTTATATTATTATATAACTCAAAAGCCCTTTTCAACCCACTGCATGCTTTATCAGGCTTTGTTCTCAGCAACAGCAAATTCAGGATTATTGCCAAATTTTGGCCAATTTGGCATTCACGGGAAAGCTCAACACCACACAGCAGGTTAGGCTGTCATGAAGGAGCCATCGCGATAGATTACCTAGGGGTGTCTGACAGAGAACTGGTGTTAGAAAGATGTGCTGACTGCTGTGTTTCCAGCGGAAATTGCTTGTGCTTCTGAAATAACTGTCAGAGAGCTAATGTTGGAATGTTCCTGATCTAAGTCCTTCTCTTTGAAAGTCTGCCCTTCCCTCCATGTGACGAGGACTCATTCAGAACATCTGGACTAGGACTTCTTATAGCAGAATATACCAATCTTTGCACTCCAAAAGTCCTTGAAAAATAATACTGATCTTTAGAGAAAATAAAAGCAGAAATAGTAAGCTTAGTGTAAGTTCAAGGCCAGATTCCAGACATTCATGTAGATTACTCTAAATGGCTTAAACTAGTTCATTTTGTTCTACTGTATCTGTATCTCCTACAACATAACTAATTTTGTGGAAGTCCATTTAAATAAGTGTGTGTGCATGTACATATGCATATCTTTAATACTCACTTGAAAATAAACATTTCATTTTAATACAGGTTTGAATCATAAATAAATGCAATCACACCAGTTGACAATATATCCAAATCATGTTGCATAGCAAAGATAAAAGATGGACATAGACTAACAAATGCCTTCAGACAGAAGTGAAACAATATCCAGGAACAGATTAGCCATCAGACCAAGGTGAGATATAACTGGACTGAGCAGCACACTTTTCTTTAAAAATCAAACGCAGACTTTGTAATATAATTGAGTCTTGGCCATCTTTCAGTTATTCAAGGAAGCTACCCTTATACCAGTGGTGTTGGCAGACTTCAAAAGCTGTTTGGGATTCTTTGGCAAGCCTCGTTATTTCATCATAACCCTTGTTGCTAACATCCAGTAGTCTTCCTCAGCTCTATTACCACACCCTCCCCTGTCGTATCTTCAAACGACTAGGAAGAGTGAGCAAGATAATAAAGGAGAGAGACAGAGAGAGAAAGAGAGAGACAGCACAAGACACTACCAGTCATGGCCCCGGGGGCTTCCCTGTGGTGACAGCTGTGTCACAGACTGCCAATTCCCGTCCACCTGTTTGCCCAAGAACTCAGGAAAGCCAGGATGCAGCAGGGAAAGACGGTAGGAGGAAGAAACCACTGCTTGACCCCTAGGCTTAGAAAGAGCCAGACAGAGATCCCCAAAGTCTTTGAACTTGAGGCACTTTGGCCAGGATTACCAAGTAGAGAGAGCTCCTATAACACAGAAAGGAGGAAAGAGGGTATTACCCCTCCAGGGCTCCCCACTGGAGACAGCATTTGGTGCCTCAGAACCTCTAAACTCCACAGGATGGAACAGAATAAGAGTGTATAAGTGTGTGACCATAGGGCCTGGAAAATAGAAGGTGCAGTGGGTTCAACCATGTCCCATAGAAGACACGTTCAAGTGTTAACCCGATTCCTGTGATTTCATTTGGAAATAGGCTCTTTGTGGATGTAAACAAGTTAAGATGGGGCCACACTGGATTGGGGCAGCCAATAATCCAAAGAAGAGAGAAATCTGGACACACACACGTGGAAAATGTCATGTGAAGGTGAAAGCAAAGATTGACTGATACATCTACGAGATAAGGAATGCCAGGGAATTCCCACAACAACTAGATGCTGGAAGAGGTAAGGATGATCCCACTCAAGAGTCTTCAGGGATAGCATGGCCCTGCAGACACCTGGATCTTGAACTTCTAGCCTTCAGAACTGTGAGAGAATATAAATTTCTATTGTCTTAAGTTACCCAGTTTGTAGCAGCCATAGGAAACTAGTATAGAAAGAAAAGGCAGTGGGCCCAATTCTCCCCAGTTTCAGGGACAGACAAGCATAGGATTCATCAGAAATGAGGCAGGGATGAAAATGGAAGAGAGAAAAGAAGTGAGGGATGGACCATTCTGCTTTCTTTAGGTTGTGAATAACCTAAAATCAACAATGAAACTCTATATAGAACTTGACACAGCACCATGTATCTGTATCCTTTAAGTCTATTTTTACAACAATAAATAAGGCCAGGGTTGGGCTTTCCACCTCTGCCGGTGCCTCTGTGGTCAGGGAGTACTTCGCTGCTTCCTTCACCAGGGTCTGTGTTTCTCTTTCAACATGACTTTGGCATCCTGACCATAGGCAAAGGTCTGCTGCAGGGCAAATGTGCTCCTGCAGGTCCACTCGGCCCTCAACTTTACCTGTGCGGACTCCATATTTCAGGGTGTCTCTGCAGTCAACCAGGATCTGCTCCAGGGACTCGGGGTGGTCAGAGAGTTCCAAGTTGAAGCCCTCCATGCCTTCCAGCAGCTGGTGGGGGTGGTGGAAGTCCAGCACTTTGGTGGAGCGATCGAACGTCTTCCGGACATAGTTGAGGAGTATGTCCACCACCTCCAACAGGAACTGCACAGTTTGCTCCTCCCCGTTCTTAGCCGGAAGCAGATCTGGGGGGGAAAAGTCAGTGTGTGGTTATCACCTGACTCCTATCTGGATTCCCTCAGCTTAGAAATCCCTAATATCCATGGTATCTTTATAGGCCTAATTTCCTTCCAGTATACCTATGTGCATTATCTGTTGTACCATCTTTGCAGAAAAATGTATACACAGAAGTGCTGCTTATGCTCCCTGGGAGTTCACAGACTTTCTGACAGTTAATATGCTCATAAGTAGAAAGCTTTGAGAAGCCACGAGCAGCCTACCTCTGCTCAGTACCACTGTTACTCATCTGGGCACCTGTCAGGCGTGATGTATAGGGCTTCTGTTTTGCTGCCCTAGTACCAGGTATGTCTCTGTACATCTGGCTCAGACACTGGGCTTTTGGTTTGGTGTTATGATGATGTGCTTAATCTATTGCTGGTGGAAGGTGAGGCTTCTGCGGGTAGAGGCTGAGGACTCCCTGAAGACGGTGGTTCTTTATGTCCTTAGAATGAAAACTAGAACTGGAAGATGAGGCTTAGGAGGGTGGGAGAGGGAACTCTTGCCTGTCTCTTGACCTTATCCTTTGCAGCTTGGCTTTGGGGATGCCAGGACGTGACTCTGTGTTCCAACTTTTGTTAGGCAGAGTCAGACAGGCGAGGCAGCCATGGAGAAAAGCGGAAGCTGTGAGTCACAGTTCAAGAACAGACTGGCTGTAATGACGTTCTTTGTTTATTCTTCGAATTATCCCTCTCATATTTTGTGAGTCTTGTTTACTGTTCTGGTTTGGCCTCCACGGCTTGTGGGGAGCTCATGGAAGGGGGTGGTGATGGGTTTACCTCTGAGCTCATCAGGAAAGACTGGGAAAGCACCTGCTGAGACTGTTGTAGGGGCAGCAATAGTGACTGAAAGATCTTCAAAAGAAAAACGAGCTTTAGGACAGCAATTTGGTCATGAGGCCCAGTTACACAGCTTTCCACAGGGCGATTTTGTTGCTGTGGTAGCCACCACCCTTGGAGCATAAATGCTATTAAGAGAATCACTGGATTTTCTTATATGTAAGCTTGTTCTGGATTTTCAGAGTCTATGAATCTATTATTTGTCCCTGCAAGTATCTTTAGAGTTGATTGTTTTACTGATTATCCTCATCCAGCTTTCAAAGGATGGCGACCTGGACAGTATGGAAGGAGGGAGAATATTCTAATCAGACGTTGGGAAAGCAGTTTCACAATGCTTCAGAGGGAATAATAACTTCTTTTGGTAAGATCAGCAAAATTTCAGGAGAAAGTAAAGTGGGTAGCACTGGGGCTGGGGTGGGGGTGGGGAGTACCTCGGGCGAACAGGTTGGAGAAGTCTGTCTCCGTGCGTCGGAAGCGGCCATCCTTGTCACTGTTTTCACAGGAAAGCAGGTTCTTGGAGGACTGCCTCTCCTTGAAGGCGCTCACAAGCCTGCTCTTCTCTTCCAGGCTGTTGGTCCTCTGCAAGAAGCCTGTAGCACAAGAAGCTGGGTCAGAGGAAGGGCAGCGAACTCCCGGCCTCACGGGATTAGCTGCCGGCCCAGGCTGACTCTCCAAGCAGGATCCTCGCATCCCCTGAGAAGAAGCCGCGTGTCTGTGTCTTCAGTGTAAGGGCTCTGGCACTGCTCGCCTTCAGGCGGGGAGGGGGCAGTGTCAAGTGTCATCAGTGGTACAGACCCAGTCATGCAAGAGAGAAAAATAGTAAGTGAAGCCCGTTCTCCTCTCTGAACATGACAGTGAACGCAGAATTAAGTCAGTTGGACAGCTTCCACTCCAGTAACCAGCCCCAGGATGGGGTTTTAAGGGAAGGGATGCAAAGAGAGAGGATGCTGCCAGTACTGGGTTTACGGGCTGTGCAGCCAGAGGGAGGAGGAGGTGAGGGCCACCACTGAGCACTGGGGAAGATGCTTTCCTTGGGTATACCAGGTAAACGCTACCAGGGTTGAATGTAAGTTTAATTTTTTAGACCCAAACCTAAAGTACAGCTTTCCCTGTTCCCTCCCCCTCTTAAATAAAGGTATTGGAGAGAGATAAGAAAGCCTAAAATTTTATGTGTGGTGACATTTAATTCTATAAATACTTATTGAGCACCTATTGTGGAAAAGGACTTAAGCTAAGCATTTAGGATGGTGGACAAATAAAGATAAATGAGAGAGATCCCCTCTTCTCCAGGAGCTTACAGTTTGGCAGCTGGTGACCAACAATGTAATACATTGAGAAGAACTCCATGGAGATGAACTCCGAGTCCAGGGTGGGAGTCAAAGCCCTCCCCTCTGCCCCTCAGAAGGGGTGGAAATCTCTCCTGCTTGAGGAGAGCAGTGCAAACATTACCAGCGGCAAACCTAGAAGCAGGCTGAGCTGAAAGGGCTGGAGACTCTGCCAGCCAAGAGCACTACTTCTTCCCTCAGTACCTCCGCCCATCCCTGCTTCTGTCCTTCCCTCATCTCCTCCAACTCAGTCTCAGTCTCAGTCAGAAATACAACACCTTGAAAAAAGGAAGTCTTGGTGAGTTCTTGGTGACCCCAAAGCTGTATTTGTCTATTCCGAGATCCTCGGGGAGTCACAAATGTCACAAGGCAGGCTTGGAGTAAAGTCCCAAGAGGTTGGAAGAGAGGCAAGTTATTCTGGGAAATTCAGCTTTACTTCCCCAGGACTGCAATTCAGTGGTGAGGAGTGGAGGAAGGAGGGATGCAGGGGGAAGGCCGAGGTGATTAGAATCCTCCCACATGTAGGAGCAGGGTCTGTTTTTGGAGGGAAGAATTGAAAGGCAGAGGCACCAGGCCTTCCACTGTTCCCAGCACTTTTTAAACGTATCATTGAAGCTCTAAAGGACATCAGAAGGATGGGGATACCCTATAATAGAGCTCCACACTTAGATATGAAGATGGGGGTTGCATCTTCTCCCTCACCTCTTCTCCTGCTTTCTGAATTCCTCCTTCAAACCCTTAGAGTCCAAAACCAGAAGCCCTCATTCATTTACCAGAGGGGTGCAGGATCACCTGGCTCTTGGGTAAGACTGCTCCCCTACGCCCAGAACTGGCAGCTGTGGAATCTCTCAGGCTGAAAAGACCATGTCCATGTGCCTTAATGGAGATGAGGTCCTGTCTTGCTGAACTCCTGCTCTCCAGGTCTCTGACTTCTGGTTGGCTCTGACTCACTCCCTGGAAAAGCCTCTGCCTTGAAACCCCTGAGCATCTCCTTTCCTCTGGGAAAGGATGAGGACCTGCATTTGGGCTTTGGGTATTATCTCCAAAAGAGTTCTTGACACAGACATTCCCAGAGGTGTCCTAATAGGAATGGGAGATGACAATTACAACACAACTTTAAACCTGCATCCCATTCCTGAACCATACTTCCTGGAGTGGTGGCTCAGAGGTTAAAGTGTCTGCTTGAAATGCGGGAGACCTGGGTTCGATCCCTGAGTTGGGAAGATGTCCTGGAGAAGGAAATGGCAACCCACTCCAGTATTCTTGTCTGGAGAATCCCATGGGCGGAGGAGCCAGGTGGGCTACAATCCATGGGGTCGCAAAGAGTCGGACACGACTGAGCGACTTCACTTCACTATACCTCTTGTAATTATCTTATGCATAGCACAACTTATACTACATTATGAAGGTGAAAGTCAGTCAGTCGTGTCCAGCTCTTTGCGACCCCATGGATTGTAGCCTGCCAGGCTCCTCTGTCCATGGAATGCTCCAGGCCAGAATACTGAAGTGGGTAGCCATTCCCACTGAGCGACTTCACTTCACTTTCACTCCTGCATTGCGGGTGGATTCTTTACCATCTGAGCCAATACTACATTATAATCCATGATAAAAGCCATTAGTTTGCTAACGTAAACATTTAATGGATATGATTTTCAGAATAACACTTCTTTGGGAATGTATATGTTTTCTAAAATATTGGGAGCCTCAAAAAATGGTCAATAGCCCCAGCCTCTCTGGGCTCTGAGAAGTTCTGGAAGGAATTGTATGCTTCTCCAAGGATGATGAGGTGGTGGACAATGTCCTCAAGGACACTGAGGTTAGTGTTTTGACAGCTTCCTGGCTAGCAAGTGGTCTTAGAAGCAGAGGCCCCTGAGACCTGGTTTCCCTGGTGGCTCAGACTGTAGGTAAAGAATCTGCCTGCAATGCAGGAGACCTGGGTTTGATCCCTGGGTTGGGAAGATCCCTAGAGAAGGGAATACCCACTCCAGTATTGTGGCCTGGAGAATTCCATGGACTTATAGTCCATGGGGTCACAAA
The DNA here is from genome assembly GCA_006410935.1 of Redunca redunca. Taxonomy (NCBI): domain Eukaryota; kingdom Metazoa; phylum Chordata; class Mammalia; order Artiodactyla; family Bovidae; genus Redunca; species Redunca redunca. Next base: position 114,547 of record SJYQ01001692.1, read on the forward strand.
GAGTCAGACACAACTGAACGATTTTCACTCACTTTAAGCCTGTGAACAGCTGGTCACTTAATCTCAGGAGGCAAAGAGGTGCTACAACCTGATCAAAGCCGACCGCAGCTTCAGCTCTCTTCCACTTGCCTCAGTGGGGCCTCTCTGGGCTCTGCTGCTGGTTCCTCACAGCTGACCCCAAACTCAAAGGCCTAATCAGCCACATGAGTTGGGGGAAGTGTGAGGAATTAGAGAGCACTGGGTTCAAGCTGGTTGTTTCCAAGTGGGGCTTTGAACTGAGCTTGGCATAAGGCTCACCTGGCCAAGGAAGCAAGTGAGGCCTGAAGCCCAAGCCCATTGCACCTCCCTAGAGGAAGAGGCCTGAAGCCCAAGCCCATTGCACCTCCCTAGAGGAAGAGGCCGGAGAAGGCAATGGCACCCCACTCCAGTACTCTTGCCTGGAAAAATCCCATTGACAGAGGAGCCTGGTAGGCTGCAGTCCATGGGGTCAATAGGAGTCGGACATGACTAAGCGACTTCACTTTCACTTTCCACTTTCATGCATTGGAGAAGGAAATGGCAACCCACTCCAGTGTTCTTGCCTGGAGAGTCCCAGGGTCGGGGGAGTCTGGTGGGCTGCCGTCCATGGGGTCGCACAGAGTCGGACACGACTGACGCGACTCAGCAGCAGAGGAAGGGGCTCTTTTCCTGATTTTTCTGGGATATGAGTACCCTGCCAGATCTCTCCCCCACCTCAAACACTTTTTTGTTTGTTTGTTTGTTTCAAGAAACTGTAAGTATAGAGAATTTGAAATCTATGTTTAAAAGCTGGTGACTGACACAAAATAAGACACACATGCAAGTACACTGCATGGGGCTAAATAAACAGCTCAGGGGCTGTGTAACTGGGAGCCAGTTTGGGAGCTCTGCATAAAGAAGTGGTTGAGGCCCAAGGACTCACCAGTCAGCAGAGCACAGAACCAGAACTCAGGGCTCCCTGTATCTCCTTCTATTTGGGTCACACCATCTTGCCTGTAAACCACCCTGCTCTCCACCTCTTGGCAAGTCCTGGGGTTTCTCCTGGGTGACTGCTCTCCCAGGTGATTCTGCCTCCAGAACTAAGGGTCCCACTGGTGAGACCAGGGGCCTTCCTAGCAGCTTTGTTTTTCTGGTTGGGGATGGGGTTCTAAGAGAGGGGGTAGGAGAGTGGAAGAGGTTGAATCTTGGCAAGGCACTGAAACGTTTAACGGGGGTTACCCAGGGCAATGGATTTGGAAATGAGAAGATGACCATTAGTCCCCTCAACCGTCTTAAGGTGAAAGGTCAAACCAACCTGGATAGGGTCAGGCCAAGAGGGCACCTTTCAAGCCCAGGAAGGCCTGGAATGAAAGCGGGCTGGGTATCTGTGTATGGAGGAGAGGACCGGCTGTGGATTCAGGTCAAAACCAGGGACTGCACTTTGCCTCCGGGAACTAGACTAAAATGGAAAGCCCAAGCTGGCTCAAAGTACGGAAAACAAATCCTCTCGGTGTCTCCTTTCGGAATCGAACGTACTGTATGTAAAGCCTTCTAGCCCGTGGCCCCCAAAGCTTGCATACTAGCAGAAGCCAGTTTCCCGTGGGCAAACTGCCAGCCCTCTCCTGTTACAGGGGTTGCAACTTTCTTGAAATTAGTTTTGGGGAGGAGAGTAAAAACAGAAGAAACTCCCCAAGTATGGTAGCCCCCAAATTCCGCCAGAGCTCCTCTTCCAGAGGAGCAAGCCTCTGCTCCCCAGTTCGCGGACCCCAGTTCCGGGACACCTAATCCCGGATCCAGGGATGCTCCTGCCCCTCTACCCTTTCGGGGCACTTCGAGTGTGTCTCTAGAAGCGGCGTTTAGATTTTTTTTTTCTCCCAGACTCCAAAGGGCTGCAGTCAAGACAACAGGGGGCACCGCCCGGGACCGAGGCCAGGAAGCCAGGACCGGGATAGTCGAGGGCCGCCCTCCAGGCAAAGCTTGCACCGCGGGGAAAGCAGCCCTCGGCCCCAGCCGCCCGCACCCCGCCCTCGACCGTGGCAGGCGCCCAGGGCCCGCTCAGTTCTGCTTGCCCAGCTGCATGACAATGACGGCTGACGAAGCCAAGCGCCGCGGCCGCCGAAGGGACCTGGCGCGAAACGGGCTATTAAGTCGGGAATGGCGGCGGGGGGAGGGGGCTATTTATAGAACAAAGCTCGGCCGCCGCCTGCTGCCCCCGCGTGGGGACGCGGCCCGGGACTCGCGTGCAGGGGAGAGGGCCAAAGCCAAGGCTGGGCTTTCCCCGCAGAACGCCTAGGTCCTGGAGTTGAGCAACCCTTCCTCGCCGTAATTGCTGCTCCTCGGATCTAGGGGACGAAGCCCCAGAATCGCAGGGAGGGCGCCGCACGGTCGGGCAGGGGAGAGTGGGTTTCTCCCAGAAACTGCTAAATAAGTCTCTCTCAGGTCACCAACTGCCGCCGCCTTGGGGCCCCGGGATGCAGGGCCCCGGGAAGATCTGTCCCAGAGGCCACGGGCTCGCCGGCCTGCTCGCGCGGCTGGGTGGGCGCCCACGCCTGCGCCGCCGCTATCTCCCGAGCGCAGCAGCTGAGGGACTGCCTTTTAATAAGCCCCTCGTTAATCTTCCCCCGCCTCTCCAGCCCCTGCCCGGGGACGTCCGTATTTTCTGGGCCCGATAAGGCTAGAGATTTTAGACGGTGAAATGTATCAAGGAAAGCAAGTCCTCATTATTTAGCCGGAGCCACTCAGCTGTGTCCCTTAGAACAAATCTTTTTTTCCTTAAAAAAAAAAAAAAAATCACACCCCCTTGGGCGTTTTCATTTCAGATCCTCTCTGGAGAGCTGTTCTTTCCTCCCCTCCAGCTCTCAGATCTATTGTTCCTTCCTCTCTGACGAATCGTGCCCGACACCCCCTCTTTCCCTCTTGCGGCCCCACGCCCCCTTGGCCCCCTTTCCCTTTCCGCCTCTCCCTTCAAGGGCAAGCTCCGCAAAACCTCTAGCTTGCACTGCCCGCACCTCCTCCAGGCAGGCCACCTAGGGCTGCAGGCAATCCTTTCTTTTGGCCTCCGAGGCCTCAAAGAACGCAATCTGAATGCGTTTTGACATCTCCGCGCAAAAATGTCCAGTCGAGAAGCCCACTTTCAACCCACAGTGGTGGAGGGGGAGGAGGTACGACGCGTTAGCCACCGTCTCAGCCGTGTATCTCGCCTTGGGCCTGCTCTCCAGGAAAGCCAGACCTTTTTACTCCACCTTCGCGACACACAGGCCGAGCGCTCCGGTCAGAACTGCCCCAGCGCGGGGCACGAAGAGCGAAGCTGTATTACTGGGGCGCTGTGCTCGTCCTCAGCCAGGGGAGCCCTGAACCCTGAACCCTATCGGAAAAGATCTCTTGGAAATAGGTCAGGAGAGGGCAGAGGAAGGTCAAGACCCGCAGAGGAGCGTCTCCGCCCGGCGTCGGGGCTGTAGACACCTCCGAAAACATTTAGAAGCCAGGATTCCCTTCCGCTTACATCCCACTCTCCCAAACCTGCCAGACCAGCTCGCCTCGAAGCCCTTTGAGGCCCAGCAGGCCCTTTCACTCACCGCAGATCTTCAGCCCCAGTTTTCTGGTGCATCCATGGGCCACGCCGCACCAGGTGTCATACGCTAGAAAGCAAGAGAAGTGCGTTCAGTGAGGTTCGGACAGTCTGGTCGAAGGCAAAGGTTTTCTGGGGAGGGTGGGGGCAGGTCTTTGCCAGTGCGCCTCATTAAATAGCTCTTTCCCCAACGAGCTAAGAGTCTGACCTTTGGGCTGACAGAGAGACTCGTGCCCTCAGAGAACCCACCACAGTCCCTTTCCGATTCTACTTCAGATAGGGAACAGTATCTCTGAGAGGCCGCGCGCCCCGCGCTCTGCTGGGCCTCCAAGCGACCCCAGCCATTCAAGTCGAGTAGCCGCCGAAGGGTCGCGGAGTGGAACAGGGCTGGCTCCTCAGTTGCCCAGCACCCACCCGAAGGCCCTGTCCCTTGGTCTCTGCCCGAAGGGCGACCACAGCAGCCAGGAAAGGGAGCACAAGAGACATCTGGGACCAGCGCGTCTCATAATTTCTTGGCGGGTCTCCAGCCGAGTGGCAGCTTAAAATAAACTGGCATGAAATGGGGTCGCGGAAGAGTTCAGGAATTAATTGGGTGAAAAATAGTATTTGACTAGATGATCGGGCGCGCTTGGCTGCTCTTCAGTGGGACTGGGGGAGTCAGTAAGACAATAGTGCGCCTGGGGTCTTCATCCCTGCCCCCTCTTCCTAACCTGCCCCTCATTAACCCTCCCCTCCGGCATCTCGAGAAGTAAAGGGAACCAGACACTTTTTCTCGAGGTCTAAATCGGGACTCCGGAGCTGCCGTATTCTCAGACTCCACAGTGTCTATCCTGCCTTCAGGGTTCAGCTTCCATCTAGGAGTACAGGGGTGCCTGAGGAGCCCGCATGCGACCTGGTGTGGTGGGCCTAGCGAGAAATTCTCCTCAGATTCCTCATAGCAAGGCGTCTCTAGTCCTTCCCATCCCCCACCCCGTCCTGGCCGGTGCCTTCAGCCCGGCGCGAATGTTGGCTGTGATAAGGAGAATGACATCCATTAAACCCGAGGCACAACAGAGCCTCAGCGGGGAGAGGAACTAGCCCGATGTCAGAGAGACAGCGTGTCACAGACGGAGTTCCTGCATCAGACAGTAAATCAGTGCGAAAGCTAAATCCCAGTTACAACACCTTTAGGGTAAAGTGCTATTTCCACCCGGTACAGCGCTTTCACTGTAAACGTCATCCCACCTAATCCTCATAACCCTATGAAGCAAGAGGAGTGTTAATCTAAGACTCATTTTTACAAGTAATAACAGTGAGGGTCAGAGAGGTGAGGAGAGTTTTCCAAGGTCACTCAGCTATGGCTTGGAGTTCAGACCCGTTGCACTGCCTTTTAGAGTTGGGGATTACAGTGAAAGAAAGGGAGTGAGATGGGAAGAGGAAGTGAGAGAGCCCCTTTGATGTAGGGAAGACTGAGTGGTCTAGGGCAAAGAGGCGGGGTCGCTGCAGTAAGAGGTTGTGTAAGATTGGGTGAATTAAGCAAAGCCACTTCCCAGGAGACCTTGGAGGAGCAGAGAAGGGGAGCCAGCTGGACAGGCGAGAGTGGGTAGAGAGCCAGGTGAGTGAGTGCAGCCTGGGATGCTCACTGCAGTTGGGCTGTTGGGGCGGGAAACAAGAACAAGACAGGTGCTTCTCAGAACCCGTGTTTCAGGATCTTCCCTCTGTCTTGGCGAATTCTGGGCATCACCTCCAGGCCCTGAATGAACCCAGGTCAGTGCCTCTACTGGGTCTGGACCTGGGTTTGGGCACATGGGCTCCATTGGGGGCTGCCTCTGGGAAGTAGGGGTGTGATGGGGGTGCAGGACTCCAAGGTGGATGAATACTATGGATACTCACCCTTGCCAAGGCAGCAGAAAAGGGGCGGGAAATGTGGAGAGAACTGGAAAAGAAATCCGTCTGTGCCTCAGCAACAGACAAAGGCACTAAGGCCTCCGAGCAGCTCTGGTGGCCAGTGTGCAGCTCACGAGTCACCAAGACTGGCGGCTCTCTTGAGTCCTTCTTTATTGTGTGGGTAATTGTAGCTTCCCTGGGGGTGGGGCATCGGTGCTGCAAAGGGAACTGGAAAGCAGTCTAAAAATTTAAGAGGAGGTCTCCTGCCAGGAAGCCAAGGGCAGCACCTATGGGTAGGATAAAGGGCTTACCTGACCACTCCCTCCTCCGCCCCCTGCCAACCTTCCTTGTTGGGAACAATTGATGTTTTCTCAAGCTTATAGAAAGTGCCATAAAAGCAAAGCAATGAGCCCTCTTTCCGATCACAGTACCACCCTTAAGGCCCCTTTTTATACAGAAATTTTGGGGGCCCTTACTCTCTGGAGCTGATTGATTCAGAGGGAGTCCATTTCAATCTAAAGTGGAAAACAATTTCTCCATCTTTCCACCTCTACAAAGAGGTAGGAAATCAATCCGAATTAAGCCTAGATTCTACAAATGGGTTGAGGAGCCACACCAAGCTAGGGATGGGGAAACATTAATCTTCCCACCACCTTTTATCTTGTTCCCCCTTTCACTGTTTGGGAGGTGTCCACTGCTCACAGGTCTCCTGCCCCGGAAAAAAGAGAGGGCTGCTTTCTCCTTCTGCCCTGGCAAACCTTCTGGGATCCTCCCTGTTCCCCACTTCTTGCCACTCAGAATACGGCCGACTTTTTTTTTTTTTTTGTCTTTGAAATGTAATTAATTGTCTAAAATGTCGAGGCTTAATCTCAGAACGTTTTATGTTCCTTTTTTGCCAGTGGCTTCTCCCTCACTCGTCAATAGCTCGACGCAAATTTGGAGCAATTAGGGACCCCGAGTTTTCTAAAAGCTGCAATTAACGTCGAAATTTCCGCTGATTGTAGACTTCCAGGGGGAAAGACGGAGGGGGAGGGGTCAGATCTCGGCTCAACGAAATCTGGAGATAGAAAACTCTATTCCCGCTGAGTCTCCCAGCTCCTCACACCACCCCGTGCACCGACCCCGGTCGTCTCACCTAGCAAAGAAACCACACACAACACAACACAACAAAAACAACACTCTCACCGTGCGTCCTTCACACGCAGCGAAAGATCGCCGCCGCTCCGACCCTGTGTGGTTCCCACTCTCTTAGCGCCCTGGAATCACCTAGCATCCCTGGCAGTCGAACGACCTCTGGTTGGGACCTGGGTCAGGGCCCCATTTCTTTCTAGCCTCCATCGTCTCCGCGCTCCCCCTTCCCTTTACGCCAGCGCAGACTCCTCAGGTCCCAGCGCCCCCATCTTTCCTACATTTGATAGGAAACTGGAGCAGGACCTACTTGTGGGGCGCAGGTTGGTAGTATTGGGGTCCACTCCCGCGTTCGAGGAGGTTGCGGACGAAGAAGGGGTCGAAGACGCCATCAGCTCGGTCGTCCCGAGGCCTCTGCTGTCCGGGGTCCTCGGCCGGTCGGGCACTAGAAAAGGCTGCAAAGAGATTCGAGAGCTGTATGGGGAGGGCTTCCGGGGTCCAGGCGCGCGGGAGGCGATTGAGGGGCGAGGGGCGCGGACGCTCCCGCTGAAGTCTGGGCTAGGGAGAGGCGAAAGGAAGGGCAGCTGGCGGGCTGGGTTGGGGGAGCGCCAGGCTGGGGACTAGAGGAGGAGACGTGCACGCGAGCTCTGGGATTCGGGCGCTCGCAACGTAGCCCCGGGTTCCTCTCCAGTCTGGCGGCGCGGTGGCGCGACCTGGAGCGCAGCGCTGAAACTAGGGGAACCCAAGGCCAGTGCAGGTCGCGCGGGTTCGGGCGGCTGGGCTAGGAGGGCTAGGGAGACTCAGTGCGCGATTTTCCAGCCCAGCCGTGACAAGCCCTATTGGGTCTCAGCAGCCGGCTGGCGGGCAGGCGGGAGGGGCGGGGTGGGGGGTGGTGTGAGCGGGAGGAGGGCGCACAGGGCGGGCACGTCTGGTTCGGTGTCTGGTTCCCATTGTTGTGTCTGGCTAATTCCCTGAAAAGAAGGAGGCTAACTGCTCCAGGGAACGGGGACTTTGGTGAGACAAGGTGAGAGGAGAAAAAGGGGTTCGTGTTTTCACGGTCTCCCTCGGATTTGGCTGGGGAAGGTATACAGTCACCTTGTACTCCAGACAGCCAGAAAGCAGCGAGTCGGAACCTCGCTCGTCTCCCTCTTGCCCCACCCGCTTTAAGCCATTTCGAAGCCAAGAACCGGGCTCCGTCCTTGTTTCTGTATTTCCTCTCCATCCCGGATTTCTCGCTGTACAGACCCGGGGAGGGTGAGGGAGGCAAGGGGACCATCACCGGGGAAACCAACTTGCGCCCAGCGCGCGGGAGGCGGCAGACAAGGATAGGTGCGCGGCGTCCCTGCTCCGCGCTCAGCATTGGTGCGATGGCTTCCGAAGGCCAGGGAACAGAGAGTGCGGGCAAAGCTGGGTAGATACGAGAGCCTGCAGAATAGCGCCCGCAGGCCACCGCCTCCACACTCTCCACAGGACCTAGTCCCGCGCGCGCACTCGCACAGCAACGTAGGCAGCTGGGAGACAGCGGTTTCTGGGGAAGTAACAGGTTACTGCTCTGAATCGCGCCTTCGGCTGCTGCTGGCCAGGAGCCCATTGGTGAGACCGGTGTTCGCAGCCGGGAAGCGGAGGAGAAAATCGCTCTCGCTCCACTTCTGCGTCCTGTGCGTCCTCGGGGCATGAATCTCGCTGATGGGGATAGAATCATTGTGAAGGCTGAGGTCTCTGCATCGTGCAGGAACCGGGAGCCAAGACTGGGGCGGGCGGGACGCTCTCGGTTCAGGAGGGTAGATGACAGACTCTGGGGGTGGGGGTTGGCCATAAAACCGCGGCTGAACAGGACCCAGCTGAACAGTCGCGGCTGGGCACTGGGAAGGTCCCGGCGGTTGCGCGCTTACCCACCTAGGCTGGGAGACAGCAAGCCGCGCGCTCCTGCCGCTCTTCTGCGTAGCGCCCAGCGATCTGCCCGGCTCGGCCCGGCTCTGTCTCAGGCGTAATCTGCCCGGCGTCACCTCCAGCTGCAGCCTCTCTTTTGCTAGTACCGTCCCGCACGCGAGCTCCTGGAAGAGAGGAGAGCGATCCGAAGAGACGGCTGCTTGGCTTAGGGGGAGGCGGAGGCGGAGTGGGGAGGCGGAGACCGGCTCAGCAGGGGAATCACGAGGCCGCTGCTCGCGGGGGCAGCTCGTGGGCAGAGCGGCGGGGCTCCTTGCAGGTGCCTGGCCGCCTCTGGAGCTTTATAGAGCGATTATAAACTCAGATCACGGGTTTGCACCCGGAAAAAAGAAAAGAAAAAGCCCTATGAGTAATCCAGAACGTACTCAAAACGCTCTGTTTTTTGAGCTAGGCAGAGGGTCAGGTAAGGAGAAGGAAGAGAGAAATTCTGTGAAGAATTCTGCCTCGCTGAGTGCTTCTCCCTCTCTTTCCTCTCCCTCATTACCATATCCTCGAGAAGACAGGAGCTGTGTAGCTTTGCCTCAGTTACTTGCCCCGCGGCTCCCCCAGCTCTACGAGGCCTCCTTGAGCGGAAACCTCTCCCTGGGTCATGTCCTTGCTGGCTCTCTAGTGAGCCAAGATTGTTGTAAAAGCAAAGGACGCAGAGATGAGGAGAGAACTCGCAGACCCGTAGAGGACCCCATCTCTTTTTCACTTCAGTGTTCTCATCCTGCTCGGAGCTTCCCCAAGTCCTCCACCGGAGCACACTACTGAGTGCCTCCGTAGAGAAAAGGGTCCGATTTCCAACCCACTATACCCTCCCTCCTAGCTTCGGTTCCCTTGGTGATGGGGAAAGGAGTCCTCCTGATTGATCACATCTGAAGGTTAATAACACGCACGAGCGCCGCTCCACACACAAGGGGAACCCGAGCATAGAGGTGGCCCGGGGGTGGGTTGGGGGAAGCGGACCTGCCATCTATGCCCAGGCCCGCACCCCTCCACTCTCCCTTCGTCTCACGCTGTTTAAGGATTCTCTTTTTGCAATATTTAGACGGATTGAACGAACTGCCGCGTTCCGAAAGCTCCTCGCGGTAAAAAGGCGTTCACGGAAAAATTTCCACCAGATGGCGCCAGGCGGCCGGAGACCGAGAGGCCCTGTGCTGGCCGGGTCTTTCCTGGCGCCCCAGGGTCGACACCTGGAGGGGCTGGCGTGGCTGTTATTCTCCCGCCTTTTCAAGCCAACCCTCAGGCACCCTCGTCTCTAATTTATGGTGTGCTCTTTGCTCCAACCCAGTTTCTTTTTCTTTAGGGCAAAACAGAGTTGATCATTGTGTCTGGGTGACGACACAGTGTAACTAGTGATTTCTTTCCTCGTTTTCACAGTGATTTTGTTGTTGCGATGCTGCAGGCAGGGGTTATTTATGGACAAGTCTTCGACCTTGCTAGCCCACCGGAATCCTGATTCTTCTCTCGGAATGTCTTATTGCCTTTCACCATTACACAGTGGGAATGCCGAAAATCTTACAAAGCACTGAAAATTCCATAAGGGAGACCGAAGATTCCGCCCTTCCGCCTGAGAAGATACAGTCCGATTTAGTAAGAGGGTTCTCGTTGTGAGGTTTGAAATAACCGCGTTGCCCTTGATACTAAAGAAAATACTGTTGCCCTCTCTCAATCTTACAGTAAGACCTCGGGCACTTTTTAAAGACGGAAGAACATGCAGAAGGGCGGGCGTAGGTCACTGCAACTCCAGATCCCAGAGCTCAGGACTGGGCAGGTGGGCGTGCCCACTCCGCGCAGGAAAAAACCCTCCAAACCGCGCACCGCGCAGCTTCTCTGCCACGCTTGAAAAACGCAGTTTACTTAGAAAAAAAGGCTCGGAATTCCACCTATGCCCCCTCCTCAGGTCTCCCTAAAAGAAATGGTTGCGCCAATCAAGGTCCCGGGTGCTAGTGATAAATCATTCAAGATGCGTTGGGGCTAGGAGGCCAGCCGGAGGAGGCTCCTCTCAGGGTGTGCTGTACCAGGAAGACGCCTGCTCACCTTCTGTCCCTTTCACCTTCTCCCAAGACCCGAGATTCCCCAGAATGGAAGATTTGTTTACCTTCACTTGTGGCATCAGACACTTCCAACCACTCCCTCTTCTGATTTCTGTGTCCAAAACGCTCACCTCTAACGTTTTAGCCAATTAATAATCTCGCCGGAGAAAGAAATCTACAGGACTGTGTATAGCAAATTAAAGCTGAGTCCGTCCAGCTGCACGGATATCCCTCTCTTTCTCCTTTATTTAGAGGGAAGGGAGGAATGAAGGCTCCTGCTTGTCCTTAATTTTAAGATGTTTAATATGATATTAGTAATATGTTAAATGTTTATTAATCACATGCTTGGTGTCAGGCGCTGTTTTCAGGGAACTTACAGTCTTGGAAACTTATATTATCTCTGCATTCATGGACATTCCAGTTAGGAGGGGAGAGAAACAGTCTTGGGGACTTCATGGGTTTGGTTTGGTTTCCAGTTATCTTCCACTCCAACCCAGGGTCTTGGGCTCAGCGGAGATGGTAAAGAACAGAGGGCCCAGAGTTTCAGTTTCAGCACAGCGAGTTCGGACGTAGGGCAGGGCTCTTTCAGCACCAAGGACAGAGCCCACGATTTGGAAGCTGAAGCCTCCAGATCTTCGGCTTAGGTCTCCAGTATTTAGCAAACCCGCCTCCCTCGCACCATCCGCCTCCAGGCAGTAAACGCTGGGTTTGTTTTCCCCTGTTGGGGCGGGATGGTGGTGGCGGTGGTGGAGTACCTCGCCCCTTTCTTGCCTCCCCAGTAAGACTATGCAAGGAGGGTGGTTGTGGTTGTCTTTTGGCTCTTCAGAATATTTGGGATCTATATTTTTGTTTATATTTTTCCACTCTTCTTTTTATCTTTTATTAATCCCGGGGGAAGATGTTTTGGATAATGGGGGTGGTAAAAAGATATCCTCTCTACGGACTCGAACCGGTGGTGAGGGGTGGCCGGGAAGGGAGTGGTATCCGCCCAGCTGTTTCGTTTGCGTTTGATCTAAGGTTTAGCACTTTGAAGAAATGGGAACAAGATGCCCAGAGGCAGAAAAAAGAGGCGGCGAGTGCGACCCCTCTGGTCTCTCTCTTCCGGGCGTGGAGGTTTTTCTATCCTGCAGCTCCGGCTACTCGATTGTCTTCAGAAGATAACTTTCCTTTAGGTCAAGGATGCCTGGGGCTTGGGAACATTACCCTCCGCCCACAGTGCCCCTTCTCTGGGAGGTTTAAAGATTATCCAAGTGGATTTGGAGCCAAACCTTTCGGCAAAGGAAAAAAAGGCGTGGGTGAAGTAAGGAGTGGAAGGGGCACCCGAATGGGCTGCGGGGGAGATTTTTATGCGTAAAATATGGTCCACGTCAAGGTGAGTAAATATGAAACGTCAATCTTTTTTTTTTTTTTGACGCATTTAGCATTTTTAGCCTGAGAAAAGGTAATTTTGGAGCCACATTGTGAATTCATTTTTGCCTGCTCGTTAAGGTCTATTTTAAGCATCTAATTTATGACCCAAAAAGAGGGGAAAAAATGGCAGTGCTCACCGTTTAAACGTCTGTCTCCCGAGACGAGGGCTGTGGGAGGCGTTGTTAACCGTACACTCAGCTTTTAAGTGGGAGCGAATTCGGTGTGATTGTGTACTTTAACGATAGTTCATTCTGGACTTTCCTTGGGAACCATAGCTAAATAGACACCCCTACTCACAACAGGCACCCCTACAAGACACTGACACTCACCCCTGAAAGACAGGAAAGGGTTAAAAATTGTGGCAAGCGAGAGAGAATTCCAGCCGGAATTGAACGCAGCCGAGAGGACTCCGGAAATTACAACCTTTTCTTCTGAAGAACAGTGGTGAGTTCCTCAAATAACGGTCACATGGTCCCTTCCCTTTCGGTCACATGGTCTCTTTCTGAAGGTGAAAATATTCTAATAATAAAGAAATTAATCAAAGAGGATAGAGTAATTTGTATTTGGGGCAAATCTTGCGCACATTTTAAGACGCCCAGTTCTCGCTATTTCCAACACGACGACGACGGAGGGACCACCAGATGGCGACAGATTACAATTTCTGACAGGGAACAACGGGTTCCACAAGAGAGCAGTACTTGAAGGAAAACCGCTGCTGGCAGGCCCTTTCCAGTTCACACTCACACTCTGCCATATTTCACAAAGCAGGGTCTTTTTTTCTTTCTCTTTTTAATGCTTAGAGAGGCTGCCGGAAGTGGCCGGAAACACTCAGGATCTCTGTCCCTTTGGTGAAAGAGAAGGGGATGTAAAGTATCTGATTCTTGCCCACAAAACTGCTCTTTAAAGGTAGCCTCAGGACAGAAACTCTGGTATTAGGCAAGGTGTTTCACTGTGAAACAGGACACCAAGGAAGTAACAGTCCTCAACTGCAATTCTGACAGAGCTTCGAAAATGTATCTGATTTCAGTTCTCTTAACAGAAACTTGGAGAAGGCATTGGCAACCCACTCCAGTACTCTTGCCTGGAGAATCCCATGGACAGAGGAGCCTGCTGGGCTGCCGTCTATGGGGTCGCACAGAGTCGGACACGACTGAAGTGGCCCTCCTCACAGTGGAAATCCACATGTAACAAACAGTCCCCATATACAGAATTTCTCAACATCCATGGTTCCTTTGTATCCTAGATTCTGCATTCACACTTTCAACCAACCTGGAATTGTGTAGTACTATAGTATTTATTATTGAAAAAATTCTCATCTAAGTGGACACTCACAGTTCAAATCTGTGTCATACGACCGGGTCAACTGTATTTTTTTTTCTTCAATGTAAAAGCTCTTGAACTATTTAGAATAACAGATATTTAGCCCTTGTTTTCAGAATTAGGTGCCTAGGACCACTGCTTGTGAGAGGTTCTTTCTGGAAGGTTCTGACTTGTAGAGAATCTGATAACTTAAATTTCTATTCTTGATCAGATTCCTTCCCTATCTGGCCTAATCCTGAGCCAGTTACTCAGGGAAGAAAACAGAACCTTAACAGATGGGGTTCATCACTGCTGTTCTAGCTCAGTTTCTTTCTTGTTAACAAGTAAGAGTTCACACCCAAGGTTCTCAGCTGTGTCAGCTGCAAACCAATGCCTTGGGAGCTCCTTCTTTCTATCTTTCTCTTAGGTGCACAGCTGATGTCTTGTTTTCTCTGCCTCTGGGATCCTTTAGTAATCAGTATCTTTTCACTGGGGCTATAGGCACATTGTCTCAACTACATAGCTAAGGATAAACCACATACATGCATTGGAGCATGGGAAGACTTGAACTGGTAAAACGTTTCTTCTTCTCTAAATCTGAACTGTATATTCTTCACCCCCACTCCTTCCCGCCCATCCCTACCAACTTTGATAAGGACTCAGCCATGTAAGTTGCTTTGGACACAGGAATGGAGCTGAACTGCAGATCCATGAGTTAATGTGTGATGCATCATTTCTGTGGAAGTAACTGACAAATACAGCATTGACCAGGGAGAACCAAGGTTGGACACAGAGAATGGCCTTGGTATTGGCTGCCTAGGCTTACTTATTGTGTGTGGGCCCTGTGCACGTGCATGTTTGGTCGTGTTGAACTCTTTGAGACTCCACGAACTGTAACCCAACAGGCTTCTCTGTCCATGGAATTTTCCAGGCAAGAATACCAGAGTGGATTGCCAATTCCTATTCCAGGGCATCTCCTGGTGACCCAGGGATCGAACCCACAACTCTTACATCTCCTGCATTGGTGAATTCTTTACTACTGGAAAGCCCCGGCTGGGCCCAGTGTGGCCTACTAGTGGTGGTGCTGGAAGTGGGTGGGGTCCCAGTCTGACCTACTTCTAGTGGTGGTGGTGGAAGAGGGTAGGGGCATGTTAGAGACCTCAGTCTCCCTCTCAGTGTCTGTCTCTCACTTTAGAATCATGACTATAGAAACAGAGGTGAAAAATCTATCTCATGGAAATTATGTGATACGTTCATTGTCTGAACTCTCATTTAATCATCACCCAAGATCCTCTCCAGGCAGGGGTGGCGGAGCCTGGTGGGCTGCCATCTATGGGGTCGCACAGAGTCAGACACGACTGAAGCGACTCAGCAGCAGCAGCAGCAGCAAGATCCTCTACTTTGAAGATGAGGAAACGGAAGTCCAGATAAGTTTCGGGGTTTCCCAGAGCACACACTTACTGAGAACCAGACTGGAAACTTCTTTCTTCAGACTTAGTGCCCCACACTGCTCAGTGAGACCTTCCTGGCTCTCCCACCTAACAACTGTTTGACCTTGGAAAGTCACTTAATCTCTTTGAAGTCCCATAATGGGAGGGGTGGGGTATCAGGTAAGACCAGATAAGACTTCATTCTTCTGAAATAATTAATTAGTAGTGTTTGTTTCATGATTCCTCTCACGGGGGATTTTCTGTTGTGAATGCTATGGACCTTTCGAGCCAAGGCAGTGTTACAGGAAGAAAAGCAAAAACTTTAAAGATATTCAGACTTGAATTCAAATTTGAATTCTATTTATCAGCTATTATTTAAATGCTCTTAGTCTAAATTTTCTCCTCAGTAAAATGGGAACTAAGCTTTCGGGCTGTCCTGTTTGATGTCCATAAAACCCATGTTCACAAGTTCAGTGGTGCCCAAGTTTATGGCTTTCAGTGTTTGTCACTTCCTGCTCCTATTCTTTATCCTTAGTTCAGCAGTGATTTTGATCCATTTAAATATTTTCTCCTTGGAGGCTAAGCCTAATATGTGTTTTATTTTGTTGCCCATTTCAGTAGAGCTTCACCATCCCTTAACATGGACTTGAGGCCTTCCTCTTTAGTAGTTTAGAGGTTTTTCAATCTACAGAGTTTTGATTCTTAGAGGGGAAAATTTTCTGATGGAACATTCAGACTCAGCAGAGAAGGGGTGAAAGGGAGCCAGTTTTGTGCTGAAGTCTTCACTCTGCCCCAGGGATGCTGGCCTTCTTGTTTCTTGAATATTTCCAGCATGTTCCCACCTCAGAGACTTTGCAATAAATATTCCTCTGCTTGGAAAGCTCTTTCCCCATGTTTCATAGGATTTTTCCTCATTCTGGTCTTTGCTCAAATGTTCAAAAATTTCTCGATGCCCTTCCTTTATCCTTCTATTTTAAAATTACAGATGTCCCCTAATCTTGGCACTCCCTATTCTTATTTTTTTTCCTATAGCACTTTTTTTTTTAAAAACTACTTGACTTAGTGTATATTTTACTTATGTATTGCTTCTTTCTTCTCACTAAAACAAAAGCTTTGTGAGGGCAGGAACTTCTTTTTACACCAATGTATCCCAGCACAGAATGGTTCCTGGACACTGTAACCACCCCATGCATATTTGGCTGGGTTTTATATTTTGTGCAGCTGAACAGACAATATATTCCTGCAGTCTTCAGGTGGCCATCTGGAAGGCAGCTAGCGCCTACAGAATGAATATAGGTGGTTGTTTTGCATCATGTTCTTCATCTGGATTTACATAAGGAAGTGAGAAGAAAAAGTAGACAAGGATGAAAATAAGTCCCTCAAAGTCAGAACCACTTAGGAGACTTCAAACCTATGAAGGAGCAGCCAGTATACGAACCACTGTTTTAACAGGTGACAAAAGGTGACTCAATTTAGCAAGTTTCAGTTTTGAGTCAAGTTTCTCAAAAGTATTCTTGTAAGTTCATTTAGTACATAGGATTTTTAACATTTTCCCTCTTATTTTCTTGCACTGGTGGGATGTGAGCTAAGGGAAGGTGGCTGTAGGTTGATGATGTTGTCTGCTGATCTAAGTATTTTGCTCTATGTTTGGCTCAGTTCTTCAGTTGCCTTCAGGAAGAAACTGAATTTGGTGGCTGTTATGATGGGGAAGAATCTTTGCTCCTATCACACTGTCCAGTGGTAGACAGGGAACTGTCTTCTTTACAGAATTTATCTTCTTTACGGAATGATTGTTTTCAAGTAATCCTTTTCATGGCAAGACATTCAGAATAATTTTTCTTTGAGGGGAAGATACATTTAGGGACCTAGGGGCATGAAACACCAAAAGCCTTGTTACAGAGTATAAGGCAAGCTAAGTGTTCAATAAAGGCAGGAAAGAGCTCAGGAAAGTTAACTTTTTTTTTTTTTTGTAGTTAGACAACAATAGGAACTACATAATCAATTCTAAGAAAACAAGGGCTTTTTAAGGCTCAGGTCAGTTCAGTCGGTCAGTTGTGTCCGATTCTTTGTGACCCCGTGGACTGCAGCATGCCAAGCCTCCCTGTCCATCACCAACTCCGTAGTCTACCCAAACTCATGTCCATTAAGTCGGTGATGTCATCTAGCCATCTCATCCTCTGTCATCCCCTTCTCCTCTTGCCCTCAATCTTTCCCAGCATCAGGGTCTTTTCAGTGAGTCAGCTCTTCACATCAGGTGGCCAAAGTATTGGAGTTTGAGCTTCAACATCAGTCCTTCCAGTGAATTTTCAGGTCTGTTTTCCTTTAGGATGGACTAGTTGGATCTCCTTGCAGTCCAAGGGACTCTCGGGTCTTCTCCCATCAGTTCAGTTCAGTTCAGTCGCTCAGTTGTGTCTGACTCTTTGTGACCCCATGAATCCCAGCTCGCCTGGCCTCCCTGTCCATCACCAACTCCCAGAGTTCACTCAGACTCACGCCCATCGAGTCAGTGATGCCATCCAGCCATCTCATCCTCTGTTGTCCCCTTCTCCTGCCCCCAATCCCTCCCAGCATCAGAGTCTTTTCCAATGGGTCAACTTTTCGCATGAGGTGGCCAAAGTACTGGAGTTTCAGCTTTAGCAGCATTCCTTCCAAAGAAATCCCAGGGCTGATCTCCTTCAGAATGGACTGGTTGGATCTCCTTGCAGTCCAAGGGACTCTCTTCTCCAACACCACATAGCACAGTTCAAAAGCATCAATTCTTCAGCACTCAGCTTTCTTTATCGTCCAACTCTCATATCCATACATGACCACTGGAAAAACCATAGCTTTGACTAGATGGACCTTTGCTGGCAAAGTAATGTCTCTGCTTTTTAATATGCTGTCTAGGTTGGTCATAGCTTTTCTTCCAAGGAGCAAGCATCTTTTAATTTCATGGCTGCAGTCACCATTTGCAATGATTTTGGAGCCCCCCAAAATAAAGTCTGTCACTGTTTCCCCATCTACTTGCAATGAAGTGATGGGACTGGATGCCATGATCTTAGTTTTCTGAATGTTGATCTTTAAGCCAACTTTTTCACTTTCCTCTTTTACTTTCATCATGAGGCTCTTTAGTCCTTCTTCATCTTCTGCCATAAGAGTGGTATCATCTGCATATCTGAGGTTATTGATATTTCTCCTGGCAGTCTTGATTCCAGCTTGTGCTTCATCCAGCCCGGCATTTCGTATGATGTACTCTGCATATAAGTTAAATAAGCAGGGTGACAATATACAGCCTTTATGTACTCCTTTCCCAATTTGGAACCAGTCTGTTGTTCCATGTCCAGTTCTAACTGTTACTTCTTGACCTGCATATAGTTTTCTCAAGAGTCAGGTCAGGTGGTCTGGTATTCCCATCTCTTGAAGAATTTTCTAGAGTTTGTTGTGGTCCACACAGTCAAAGGCTTTGGCATACTCAATAAAGCAGAAGTAGATGTTTTTCTGGAACACTCTCACTTTTTCGATGACCCCATGGATCATTTCTATGATCTAATGGATGTTGGAGGCTCAGTTCAGTTCAGTCACTCAGTTGTGTCCGACCCCTTGCGACCCCATGAACCACAGTATGCCAGGCCTCCTTGTTCATCACCAACTCCCGGAGTATACCCAAACCCATGTCCATCAAGTCGGTGATGCCATCCAACCATCTCATCCTCTGTCATCCCCTTCTCCTCCTGCCCTCAATATTTCCCAGCATCACAGTCTTTTCCAATGAGTCAGCTCTTCGCATGAGGTGGCCAAAATATTGGAGTTTCAGCTTCAACATCACTTCTTCCAATGAACACCCAGGAGTGATCTCCTTTAGAATGGACTGGTTGGATCTCCTTGCAGTCCAAGGCACTCTCAAGAGTCTTCTCCAACACCACAGTTCAAAAGCATCAATTCTTCGGTGCTTAGGTTTCTTTACAGTCCAACTCTCACATCCATATGTGACCACAGGAAAAACCATAGCCTTGAGTAGACTCTAGACCTTTGTTGGCAAAGTAATGTCTCTGCTTTTAAATATGCTATCTAGGTTGGTCATAACTTTCCTTCCAAGGAGCAAGCATCTTTTAATTTAATGGCTGCAATCACCATCTGCAGTGATTTTGGAGCCCCCAAAATAAAGTCTGACACTGTTTCCACTCTTTCCCCATCTATTTCCCATGAAGTGATGGGACCAGATGCCATGATCTTAGTTTTCTGAATGTTGAGCTTCAAGCCAAGTTTTTTACTCCCTTCTTTCACTTTCATCAATAGGCTTTTGAGTTCCTCTTCGCTTTCTGCCATAAGGGTGGTGTCATCTGCATATCTACTGATGATTATTTGCTATGATCTCCTTAAATTATCCAACTGGGCATAAGAATAAGCCAGTGTGTGAGTGTTCTAAGTGGTTAATGTTCTATGAAGATCAGCATTTCTGTCTCAGATGACATCTTTTCTGAACTTAATGGCCTACTTATTTACTTGTTAGTGTTGATCCTTATTGGGCTTCCCAGGTGATGCAGTGATAAAGAATCCACCCATCAATGCAGGAGATGTGGGTTTGATTCCTGGGTCAGGGAGATCCCCTGGAGTAGAAAATGGCAACCGGCTCCAGTATTCTTGCCTGTAATACTCCATGGAAAGAGGAACCTGGCAGGCTACAATCCATGGGGTCATATAAAGTCAGACATGACTGAGCAACTGAGCACACACACACACACTGATCCTAACGGGAAGCTTCTAGCACAGCAGAACGTGCACTAAGGCCTGCTAAGATGACTCACGTACGATAGGCCACTCATGAATATTGCTTTGTTTCTTCTCTCCCTCGTGTAAACTTTTCTGTTCCTAAGGTCGGTGTAAGGCCACCCCTTTCGCCCCTCTCCCCTCCCACCTTCTTCCCCTTCTTCTTTCAACCTGACTTCCTTTCTTCCCTTGAAATCTTTGATGTTAGTACTTGGATCTGAAGTTCTGTGTCTCTATAGGAGGTTTTCTGAGAGACTCTATTCTTGTATTTAAGGGCTTCCCTGGTGGTGCAGAGGTTAAAGCGTCTGCCTGCAATGCGGGAGACCTGGGTTTGACCCACTCCAGTACTCTTGCCTGGGGAATCCTATGGATGGAGGAGCTTGGTGGGCTACAGACCACGGATTGCAACGAGTCGGACACGACTGAGCAACTTCACTTTCAAGGTCAGTTTTACTTTTTCTTGGTCTTTTTTGTTTGAAGTATAGTTCATTTACAGTGTTTTGCTAGTCTCTGCTGTATAGCACAGTGACTCAGTTATACATATATACTCATTCTTTTCTTAATATTCTTTTCCATTGTGGTTTATCCCAAGAGATTGGATATACTTTGGTATGCTATATAGTAGCACCTTGTCATTTATTGTAACTTCCTTTTTAAGTTTCTTTTTAAAGAAAAGCAAAACATTGTAAATAAGCTATATTTTTTTCCTTTAAAGTAATATATGCTTGTTAAAAAAAAGTATATGACTTTATAGCAGACAAAAATGAAAAAAATCTCATCACACAAATACAGTCATGGTTAACATTTTCATTAACTCCCCCCCCCCCCAGGTTTTGTCCTACCTCATGTATAGGCTTAATTTAAAAGTTTTTTTTAACTTTTAATTTTATATTGGTGTGTGTGTGTTAGTCGCTCAGTCGTGTCCAACTCTTTGCGACCCCATGAACTGTAGCCCACCAGGCCTCTCTGTCCATGGAATTCTCCAGGCAAGAATACTGGGGTGGATTGACATTCCCTTCTCCAGAGGAAATTCCCAACCCAAGGATTAAACCCTGGTGTCTTGAATCACAGGCAGGTTCTTTACCATTTGAACTACAGGGAAGTCCTAATTTTATAATGGAGCATAGCCAATTAACAATGTTGTGATAGTTTCAGGTGGACAGCAAAGGGACTCAGCCATACATATATATATATATATTCATTCTCCCTCAAACTCCCCTTCCATCCAGGCTGCCACATAACATTGAGCCGAGTTCCCTATGCTATACAGTAGGACCTTGTTGGTCATCCATTTTAAATACAACGGTGTGTAATGTAGGTCCCAAACTTACTAGCTATCCCTTCCTCTCTTCCTTCCCCCTGGCAACCATAAGTTTGTTCTCTAAGTCTGTGAGTCTGTTTGTTTTACAAATAAGTCCATTTGTATAATCTTTTTAGATTTTGCATATATAAAAAAACTTTTAGTATATTTATTTGTACATCCACGTTCACAGCAACATTATTCACAATAGCCAAAAGGTGGAAGTAATCTAACTGTCCATCAATGGATGAGTGAATAAATGAAATGTGATATGTACACACAATGGAATATTATTTAGCCATAAGGAGGGATCAGGTATTGAAAGATGCTAGGGCATGGAAGCCGAGAAGGCAATGGCACCCTGCTCCAGTACTCTTGCCTAGAAAATCCTATGGGTGGAGGAGCCTGGTTGGCTACAGTCCAAGGGGTCGAGAGGAGTTGGACACGACTGAGCAACTTCACTTTCACTTTTCACTTTCATGCACTGGAGAAGGAAATGGCAACCCACTCCAGTGTTCTTGCCTGGAGAATCCCAGGGACAGGGGAGCCTGGGCTGCCATCTATGGGGTCGCACAGAGTTGGACACCACTGAAGCGACTTAGCAGCAGCAGCAGCAGGGCATGGAAGAACCTTGAAGACATTATGCTAAGTGAGACAAGTCAGTCACAAAGGGACAAACACTGTAGGATTCCACTTACTTGTGGTACCTGGAGTAGTCAAATTAGTAGAAAGTAGAATAGTGGTTGCCAGGGGCTGAGGGTAGAGGGGGATGGGGAGTTACTATCTAGTGGGTACAAAGTTTCATTCTGAGAAAAAGTAAAAGTTCTTGAGATGGATGATGGTAATGATTTCACAGTATCAAAGTACTAATGTTACTGAATTATATACTTAAAAATAGTTAAACTGGTAAATTGTATTTTATACTTTACCAATAAAAAAGACTTCAGTTATAAGTGACACATGCCCATGAAAAAAAATTAAAATGCATATACTGAAAAGTAAATTCTTCTTACCTACCTCCCCTCCTCACTTACACAGCCCAGAGATAACCATTATAGCTGATTTCATATTTCTACTTTTCACTTACCTGCACCTGTAACTGGCACAAGGATCTACCAATTCCTCTTCCTGCTCTGGGTGGCCATGACCCACTGGGGACCTGATGGTTACCTAGAGAGTCCAGTTAGGCTTACAATCCTAGAGGATGTCATTGTTGTCATTACACTTGCTATGCGTTGCAGATACATACAGTAGGATGCTCTTGGCTGCAAAGTAATAGAAAATAAGAAACAAACTACAGTAAGAAAATTTATTGTTTTACATAGGATATTCAGAGGTAGGGAAAGGACTAAACCAGAGTTGACTGTCACTAAAAATGTCATCAAGGACCAGTTTCTTCTTTTCTCTTCTCCACTGTCCTTAGCATTGGCTTTAGCATAAAGCCTCCCATGGTTCTAAGTTGCTGCAGGTATCTGTGAGGGCTCTATGCTTTCTTGTCTCATGTTTTATTAGCTGAGACTGGCTGACTTCTGTCCTTGTCTAGTAATAACCAGCAGTAAAGGGCTATTGGTCAAAGGGTACAAAGTTTCAATTATGCAAGATGAATAAGTTCTAGAGATCTAAAGTACAGCGTGGTGACAATAGTTAACATTACTTATTATACACAGGCCTACCTTATTTTATTGTGCTTCACAGATACTGCATTTTTTATAAACTGAAGCTCTGTGGCAACCCTGTAGCAAGTAAGTCTTTTGGGGCCATCTTTCCAACAGCATTTACTTACTTTTTGTCTCTGTGTCACAGTTTGATAATTTTTGCAATATTTCAAACTCCACCAGCAAGAAAGATTATGATTTGCTGAAGCCTCAGATGATGGTTAGCATTTTTTAGCAATATTTTAAATTAAGGTGTGCATATTACTTTTTATACATAGTGTTACTGCACATTTAATAGACTACAGTATAGTGGTAAATATAACTTTTATATGCACTGGGAATCAAAAACTTCACATGCCTCACGTTAATGTGATAATAGCTTTATTGCGGTTGTCTGGAACTGAACTCAAAATATCTCTGAGGTATGCCCATACTTGAAATTTGCTAAGAGGATAGATCTTAAATCTTCTCAACACACACACACATACACACACACACACACACACACAAAGTAACTACATAGACGTGTTAGATATGTTAATTCACTTGATTGTGGTGGTCATTTCACCATGTATATCAAGTTGTACCTGTTAAATATATATAAATATAATATATATATATAATTTTACGTGACATTTCAAAGCTGTTGCAAACAAACTAGTAACAAGTGGGGTGAAGTACCATAATTAGCTTAGATTTATCACCTATGTTGAAAAGGATGGAAGGGGAATCAACCAGTGCCTGCTATAGGCTGCCTCCTAGTGCAAAAGTGAACATTTGAACAAGGCTACTGTTAGGGAGTACGTCAAGGCTGTATATTGTCACCTTGCTTATTTAACTTATATGCAGAGTACATCATGAGAAATGCTGGACTGGAAGAAGCACAGACTAGAATCAAGATTGCTGGGAGAAATATCAATAACCTCAGATATGCTGATGACACCACCCTTATGGCAGAAAGTGAAGAGGAACTAAAAAGCCTCTTGATGAAAGTGAAAGAGAGTGAAAAAGTTGGCTTAAAGTTCAACATTCAGAAAACGAAGATCATGGCATCTGGTCTCTTCACTTCATGGGAAATAGATGGGGAGACAGTGTCAGACTATTTTGGGGGGCTCCAAAATCACTGCAGATGGTGACTGCAGCCATGAAATTAAAAGACGCTTACTCCTTGGAAGAAAAGTTATGACCAACCTAGATAGCATATTGAAAAGCAGAGACATTACTTTGCCAACAAAGGTCCGTTTAGTCAAGGCTATGGTTTTTCCAGTGGTCATGTATGGATGTGAGAGTTGGACTGTGAAGAAAGCTGAGCGCCGAAGAATTGATGCTTTTGAAGTGTGGTGTTGGAGAAGACTCTTGAGAGTCCCTTGGACTGCAAGGAGATCCAACCAGTCCATTCTGAAGGAGATCAGCCCTGGGATTTCTTTGGAGGGAATGATGCTGAAGCTGAAACTCCAGTACTTCGGCCACCTCATGCGAAGAGTTGACTCACTGGAAAAGACAAGAGTTGACTCATTGGAAAAGACTTTGATGCTGGGAGGGATTGGGGGCAGGAGGGAGAAGGGGACAACAGAGGATGAGATGGCTGGATGGAATCACTGACTTGATGGACGTGAGTCTGAGTGAACTCTGGGAGTTGGTAATGGACAAGGGAGGCCTGGCGTGCTGTGATTCATGGGGTCGCAGTGTCGGACACAACTGAGCGACTGAACTGAACTGTTAGGGAAACTAAATAGTCTTGTTTAGGCTTCAGAGACAAAGTAGGACAGGCCTCTGACCTTGCTTCTAACCTGCCTGGACACTGCCCTGAGTGCCCTGACTGCCTGCTGTAATTACAGCACCGTAGATAAGATGGGGATGAATCTTGAGATTGTTGAGCCCTTGCAGGAACTCTGGCCAACCAAACCCCAGGCTTAACATTCCAAATTTTGTAAGACAAAACAAACGGCATTAATATAAGAGCTGAAATTTGCTCACAGACTGATGATGATATCAGTTTGCCTCCTGGAATTATAACTGGGAACCCTGAACTGCATCTTTGAATTCTCACCCACAGAGTGGATGCTCTGCCTGGGACCTTTTGCCAGTTGGGACTCTGGATGTGCTGTGACATAGGACTTCCCAGTGATGTTTGGTCAAAACCCAGTTTGGTGATGTATCCTCTGCTGTTTCTAGTTCTCTTTTCTTTTAATGCGAGTATATTGAAAGTAAGCTAGATAATTCTCTAATAAATATTGGCATTATTCATTTGTATAGAACAAGTGGCTTATTCTTTTAACAAATCCTTTGAACCTGAGACGAAAGTGAAAACTTTCAGCACAACAGCTACCCAAGCTCATCTCATTTCCCAATGTTTCACTTCACAAGCCTCTCCAACTTTGGCACATCCACCCCACCCCAGCCCAGCATTATAACTTACATCCCATGTCAGCTGGGTAGTTCATTAGGAAACCCAATCGGAGAGACCTCTGTCCTCCTTAGACTAGTCTTGGAGGTCACATCTTACCTGCCTCTTATGAGTTCTCAATATCTCCCAATATAGGACACTTGCCCAGAACCCCAAAACATTTCAAGTGGATCCAGGGTTTCCTTCACATCTGGCATCATGAGCCCTGGTCAAGTGCTGCCCACCCCCAACCTGTCCAAGATCAATATTCCAGGCAAATAATCAAAATTACATATACCTTACATTAACCAAGGGAAAAAACACACTTCAGTTAAAGGGAATGTAGATTATCACCTTGCATAATATATGGTTGATCCTTGAACATCATGGGGGAATAGGGTGCTGACTATGCAGTCAAAAATCCGAGTATAACTAATAATTAGCCCTCTGGATCTGTGGTTTGGCATCCACAAATTCAACCAACTGCAGATCATGTAGTACTGTAGTATTTATTACTGAAAAAGTTCACCTATAGTAGACCCCACACAGTTCCAATCCATGTTGTTTGAGGGTCAGTTGTATAAGGAGATGCAGGAGAATTGAAGGCTATATGAAGAGAAGAAAGGAGAGGCCATTCTGACTCCACATTTGATATTGGGGCAGTTGTCCAGATGGCCACACACTAACGTTATGTCATATGTATTCTCCATGACATTAGATGGTCTTTACTTCATTAGTTATTCCCCTTTCTTCAATCTGTTCCTCTCTACTGGAATCTTAGGGAGGAAAGCACAGTGGAGGGTAGGGTATTAGAGTAAAATGATCGGGATTTGGAATACCTGACACTCTTCCTTTCCAACCCATTCCAGTGTGTTCTCTGTGCTTCATATAATTCTTTTTTTTTAAATGGAGATCCTTAGGAAGAAACACATTTCACATCAAGATCGAGGACATATACACAAAAACTCTGAATGAAAAATTTCACAAAACTGTAATTCCCATGTACTCTTTTGCAATGTGTGCTATTTTATGTATTTAAGAAACCCAGCTATTTTTTACTCACTACAGTGATTTTATAACTGACCGATGGATCATCACCTGTAGTCTGAGAATAAGTTTTTCTATCTGGCTACTAGAATGCTCTTTCCAAAATACAGTCATTATTTTCTTTAAAATCCCTCAATGGCCTCCCACTACTTTAACGATAAAATTCAAACTTTAACATGGCTTGTAAGATCCTCCATTCCCCAGCCCCTTTATTACTATAGCTTCTTCTGTCTTGGCTCAAACTGGTCCATTTTCCTTCTGCAATCCAACCATGCCTACTTGCTCTCTGGACTCAGATGTATCTACTAATAGAATACTCTTCCCCACATCCTCTCCTGTAGCTAATTTCTCCTCATTCTATCTTCTCAGCTTAGACTCCACATCCCTCTGAATGCTTTCCCTGGACACCTGGCCCGGTTTAGGTGCCCCTCCTGTATTCTCCGTTAGCACCCTGGCCTTCCTCAATGGCAGTGTCTGTCACCCTGCATTTCAACTATGCCAGTACTCTTTAAAAGCAGGGACCAGGTTTTGTTCTCCATAGGCTTTCAGTAGTAGGCTTTCAGTAAATATTGATTGAATAAATAAATGAAATTATATTATTGGGTTCCCATCGTAAGTCCATTGAGTGGCTATTCTCATACATTTGCAAGCTGTTGAATGTTTGGGTTCCTTCCCACCACTGTAATGTTCTGAAGAAGGCACAGGTCTGGAACTGAACTGTCTTCATAGACACTGCTTGTGTGCTGATTCACCTACAGTTTAGCTATGTGTGAAGCAACATGAAACACTGGGTTCAAGATTCACTAGATCTCTCATACTGAAACATAACCTAGCATCTCACAGTCAATTTCCTCATCTGAAATTCCAGTACCCCAGCTAACATTTACCCTTGGATACACCCAGCATCCCAAATTCAATTTGTATAACCAAAAGGGAAAATATAGTAACATGCTCTTAGGACTGAGAAGCCAGTAAATTAAATAATATAAAATGCTTATATAAAATAATACAAAAAATACTTTGCAGATTATGTTTAGCTATTATATTATTTAGCTACCACATTCAGATGTGCATGCCTGTGTCAGGTTATGCCAACACTCTGAATTACACCAAGTAAGAGGTGCAAGTAGGATGAAGACTATGGATAAAGGGTCAATCAGTCAGTTCAGTAGTGTCTGAGTCTTTGCGACCCCATGAATCGCAGCACGCCAGGCCTCCCTGTCCATCACCAACTCCTGGAGTTCACCCAAACTCATATCCATTGAGTTGGTGATGCTATCCAGCCATCTCATCCTCTGTTGTCCCCTTCTCCTCCTGCCCCCAGTCCCTCCCAGCATCAGAGTCTTTTCCAATGAGTCAACTCTTCGCATGAGGTGGCCAAAGTACTGGAGTTTCAGCTTCAACATCAGTCCTTCCAATGAACACTCAGGACTGATTACCTTTAGGATGGACTGGATGGATCTCCTTGCAGTCCAAGGGACCCTCAACAGTCTTCTCCAACACCACAGATCAAAAGCATCAATTCTTCGGCACTCAGCTTTCCTCACAGTCCAACTCTCACATCCATACATGACCACAGGAAAAACCATAGCCTTGACTAGACGGACTTTTGTTGGCAAAGTAATGTCTCTGCTTTTGAATAGGCTGTCTAGGTTGTTCATAACTTTCCTTCTAAGGAGTAAGCGTCTTTTAATTTCATGGCTGCAATCACCATCTGCAGTGATTTTGGAGCCCCCAAAAATAAGGTCTGACACTGTTTCCACTGTTTCCCCATCTGATGGGACCAGATGCCATGATCTTCGTTTTCTGAATGTTAAGCTTTAAGCCAGCTTTTTCACTCTCCTCTTTCACTTTCATCAAGAGGCTTTTTAGTTCCTCTTCACTTTCTGCCATAAGGGTGGTCATAAATACAGATTATTCTGCATGATCAAACTTCAAAAATTCTTAGATTTTGCTATAATATGACCTATGATATCATGGCTTTTTATTCAGAGAGCTTCTTCCCTCAGAACCTTCCTGGCCTTTAAAAACAAAACTAAAACTTTACCAGTATAATTGATTTAGTCTGCGATATCAGTTTTAGGATATTTAAAAAACTTCTTATGGGGAGAACTCCAAAGTCAGGTAAGTGGCATTAGATCGACATATGCTTAGTTGGTCAGTCGTGTCTGACTCTTTGCAACCCCTGGGACTGTAGCCTGTCAGGCTTCTCTGTCCATGGAATTCTCCAAGCAAGAACACTGGAGTGGGTTGCCATGCCCTCCTCCAGGGAATTTGAACCCAGGTCTCCTGCATTGCAGGTGGATTCTTTACTGTCTGAGCCGCCAGGGAAGCCCTGATCGACATATGGTGGTGGTTACAGGAGGAATAACAAACAACCTACAAATGAAAAGAACAAGCAGTTCTTGTGGTCTCTGTCAGCCAGCCCTGCAGTGCTATCCAACTCGTTATGTAACTAGATGATTGTACATACCTGTCTTTACTTCTTTCAGACAGTTCTATGAAAATGGTTCAGTAGGATTTCTTCCTCTGAATATTAGCATGCTACAAAATGCCCAAAGAATGAATTATGCTTCAAGCATTTTGGATATAACATGACATTGTGCTGATATAAGAATAAAAACTCAAACTGCCTAACCCCAAATCAGATTGGCACACTCAAATTAATTAGGAGTATTTTTCTCATTTTTACCTCAGTTACCTTATAACCTAGTTTGAAGGTGGCAGAAATTCATCAAGGAATACAGAAAAATAATGTAACAGATACATAAAAGTGTAATAAAGTCTTATAAATGTTTCTGGAAAGAATATAAACATTGTCCTTAACTTTCAGTTCATTCATTCACTTGGTATACACAACCCATTATTTTCCAGGTACCTGTCCAGTTGCTAGTGACATAATGGTAAAAAAGACAAAGTCCTGCTTATGTGGAGGTTACATTTTCTGACAAGAAGGGAAAAGATAAAAAGAACAAGTTGGGGGAGGGATAAATTGGAAGTTTGGGACTGACATCTATACACACTACTATATTTAAAATTGATAACAAAAACGTACTGTATAAGCACAGGGAACTCCACTCAATACTCTGCAATAACCTAAATGGGAAAAGAATTAAAAAACAAATAGGTACATGAATCTGAATAACTGAATCACTTTGCTGTACACCTAAAACAACATTGCAAATCAAATATACTCTAGTATAAAATAAAATCTTAAAAGTAAATAAGAATTTCAGGTACTGATACATGCTATAAAGAACATGAAATGTGATATAAATAAAAGCGCTTGGACATGGTAGGGACTAGGAGTATGCTTCTGGAGCCATAATGTTCATATAAAAATCAAGGCTCTACTGATCAACAGGAATATGATGCTGGGCAAATGACCCACCCTCTATGTGCCTCAGTTTTCTCATCTGTCAAATGCAGACAATGATAATGTTATTCGCATGGTTTTGTTGGATTTAACAAATTAACGTGTATACAACAGTACGTGGCACATTGTTATTGCTTTTAAGTGTTTTCAATGACTATTTCGCTTTCTGAGTAGCTCACGTTGAGTTGAAATCTAACTGTTAAGAAGAAGCTCAAACTAATATGGATAAATTAAAGGAACTCTATGCCAAATAAAGAACAATTAGACTGAAATGCAGCTCTCTTCTTTATATTTCCACAGTATACAGTAATGAACATACATGAAGATTAAACTACAGCAGCAACCGTCGTCACCCATCTTCACACTCATCAGAGCTTTCTTCACTTGGATCCTCAGTGCTCTCTCCTTCCCTCTCACTACTGTCTTCTTCACTCTCGTCATCATCTTCCTCAGGATTCTGTGCTTTCTCTGCCACAGAAAGGAAGAGACTTGTTTAAAATATTTCTTAATATTTCTACCCTGAAAAATCATAATCCTCCATGTTTCCCCCTCCATTAAGAAGTACATAGTTTTAGAACGTGAGAACTGAGCTGAGGGTCAAAGCAGTGGTACAAAGAACATATTTTTTACTAGCATAAAGATGTTTGTGGATTAAAAATATATCTAAAACATTGGTCTACAAATTTTTTTTGTTTTTAACTACTGTCAACTTCTTACTTAAATAGAATAAGAGTAAAGTGAGGTTCAGGGTAATGTAGAAGGTACAGACTGGGAACCGTGGGATAATCCTTTCCATTCCTGGGGCATTAGCAGGAACTGTTCCCTCTGGGGACTCTGTCAGTGCCCAATACTGTCTGCCCAGGGAGCCTGCTCTGCTTGGGCAATTCCACCCCACAGAGGAAATGGAGTCATCTTGACCACCCATAGAGGAAAAGCTGGTTTCATGAAACCATCTGAGATAATCATTTTGCCTTTTCTTAACCACTTTCTGAGGAGGTACTTTGCCAGTTTTCTGGGATAATGGATTTTAAAATAGTGACTTATCATAATTCTATGAGAAAGAAGGAATTTCAATTTTTAAATTTACCCATCAGCAGCATTTCTTCAATCAGTGAGAAAAACTCCTTGGCCTCAGGATTTTCTGGTTCATAGATTAGGACTGCAAATGGACAACAGAATGCGTGTTATTAACGTTCCAAGTGTTTCAGCAAACAGCCTCTTCAGTATGAGATTAAAACTGTCAATCAGTTAAGTGAAAATGCACAAAGCAAAAATACTAACAATTACACCACAGGAACATCCAAGTGCAAACAGACAAAATGCTCTACTTATCTTAGGTACTTTGCAAGGGAAATAATCCTTATTATATTTTCTACCACCTGTCCAAAAAATGCAATCTCCATCACTAAGACATCCCTCAAAGGCTTTAGCCATGCTGTTTCTTGACTATAATCATTCCCCAAACAAGGTACAAATCCTGTAATACATGGAGACTTTGCTAATGACACCCAGTCATCACCTACTTAACAGTATTCTCACCTCTTCATCAGATCCATTGTTTGTAAGTGCTATTTATTCCTTTTTGCTGATCCTTTATGTGAATGTGTCATCTTTCCTTTGGACTACATCAATAGAATTTTTTAGGCCTGTTGGTCTAATGTACCAATGTTCCAGAAGCCAGAAAGCTTTATACCTTTTGTTTCAGAGTTTTCTAGACTAGTTAACTTATTTTTTCCAGATCCTGCTCTACAGAGCTCTCTCTGCCATCTTCTTACCTGCCTTGAGGCGTATTCATAATTCTGCATCATCCACTGACTGCTGTGACTTCTGTGTAATATCTTGATGGCCCCCAGGGGGCACTGAAACATCAAGTGTGCTATTCGCCTGGCTAAAAGTGAGAATTGTGGGATGGTTCAACTAGGCCCCAGTGGCTCAGAGGACCTCACGCCATATGACTTTCATCCTGACACACTAAACCAATATCTTTATTTTCTAATCCACTAACATAACAATGTACTGTCAGTCTGGGTCAGCATGAGTATGTGCCTGCTCAGAATCTGCTTTTAAGGATTCTATGGGTATTTATACATCTTTTAAGGCTGTAATAAAAGTGACTTTTTACACATTTTAACTTGAACTAAAACATGCTTATCATTAGCAGTCTAAATCTTTCTCTGAGGTTAAGCCTCTTCCTACAGTAGAGTTTCTCTAACTTGCTCCTTGAGACACTAGTTTCTTAAGATGTAATATGTATGGGAAACTAGGTTAAATGAAGTTAATCAAAGCTTACAGTAAGGAGCAACTGCAGGATTTTACATAGCCATTAATATGCTCAGAACTAGTATGTATCTTACAGAGAAGAGAATATGGTTTCCCTAATTTATTATTCCCATGGAATCCTTCTTGGTGAAATATTAAGCAATCTTGAACTAATATTCCCTGGAAAACAACTTAGAAAATTTCATGCTGGAGTTAGGATTATTCCATGGGAATGGAGTATAGAATCAGCTGTTTTCATGGTTTAACAAAAACTGCTGGCAGCTGTCAATTTTAAGAGTGAGAGAAAGCATCTGCTTTGAAACTCAGCCCTGCAATATGCATCCCAGTGGTGGCGGGTTAGTTGCTAAGTCGTATCCAACTCTTGAGATCCCATGGACTGTAGGCTACCAGGTTCTTCTGTCCATGGGATTTTCCAGGCAAGAATACTGGAATGGATAGCCATTTCCTCCTCCAGGGGTTCTTCCTGACCAGGGATCGAACCCAGGTCTCCAGTATTGCAGGAGACTCTTTATCACTGAGTCACCAGGGATGCCCCAATAGTCATCCTAGGTGATAAATAAAACTCTTTTACCTTTTGATAGGTCACTAGGGTTTGTAAAAAGGCAAGAGAAGCCCTTAGCCCATGCCATTGGGGTTGTTTCCCAACCAGGGCCCATAGGCAGAGGCCAGTACAGACCCTGAAGAAAGACTGTCAGATGAGAACCCTGGTTCTGCCCTTGTCTAACTGGGTCACCTTGGGGAAAGTATTTAATGTCTCTGTACCTCAGTTCCCTTATCTATAGTAACACAGATAGATCACATCAGGATATCTGATGAATAAAGGAGATAATACAGACAAAGTACTTAGTTTAGTCCTTGCTGCATGGTAAGTACTGAATAAATGTTGATTATCAGTTTTCCTGGAGTGACTCTGGGCCTGGAGAAAGGCTTGGTTCCTTCCTAAGTGTGCAGCGGATGCTTCCTTCTGGCTGAAGGGCTGAGGCAGGGTGCTGGGGCTGGGGGTGGGGCAAGCTCTGAGTTCCATGGGGCTCTTAAGCCCTCAGACGGCAGGCGATTTTAGGGTAGACAGAACGCTGGTCTTTCTCACTACTGCAGCTCTAAGAGAGTACTTGACAGAGTGGGAGACCTCAAAACATTAAAAAAAATAATGGAATAAATGAATATAGATGACTGGGTAGGAAGCAGTCCTTTATGCCTTGATAAAATTATACCCCAAGAAAGGTGATTTAGTTTACTCAAAAAGAAGTAGAAAACTTTTAGAAATTCTCTTCTGTATCTGAAGCTACGTCTGTTTTTGTGTTATATGCATAATGACGAGAACCATTTTGGTTTTCAGGCCATTATTCTTAAACATTTACAATTATTATAATTGATGAAATAGGTCTTCCCGGCTTACATGTTATTTTTGTAGAATCTCAGACTGCCTGTGAGCAGAAGTGTTGGCACCTTGAGATGACTCGGCTGCAAGTAAAGAGACCAAGAAATGGGAAGACTGACAGAAAGCTCATAGTCAATCATGAGATGAACTAAGAAAAGTACCTGGTATTCCTGACTTTCAGTCTCATTTAAGGCTTTTCCAAGCCTTCACCAGCAAAAGTTTTAGATGAGCAGAGAAAAAAAGAAAAGAAACCATTTGCACCTGGGATGCAGGGTGGGAAGCCCTGCACCCAAGTAAAGATGTGAATGACCATACCGTGATTGGATGGCAAGGAAATACGGCAGGAACTGGAGGCTATTCAAGAGAGTGAATTTGTAAGACACTTCTGAAGGGACAAAGGTGTATTACTGCATATAAATTAGTTGCCTTAGATACAAACAAAAATATATATTGGTCAATTTACAGGAGCCATTTCAATCCAACTGATTCATAAAAGCACCTCTTTTTCAAGTCTCTGCCCGCTTGACTAGAAATAAAAGCTTATTATTCAAATGAAGAAATGGAAATATAGCAAGAAATCATAGGCTCTCAAGTCAGACTTGGGATCTAGCTTTACCACTGGGAAGCTGTGTGACTTTGGGTAAATCAATTCTCCATGCTACCTTCGCTTTCCTCGTTAGTAAAATAGGGTTAATCCTATCTGCCCCACATAACTGTAAGAATTAAAAATTGTATGCAAGAATGTTCCCATAGTAGGTGCTCAATACATATATATTTAAATACATTAAAAGTAAACACATAATCTATGTTTACATGAGTAAATTCATAAGTATATGAATATATATATAGAGAGAGAAAGATGGATTTTGTGGAAAAGTTAGAAGATGGGGGAACAAGAGACAAAAGAATATCTATGCTATAGAGAACAGACTTGTTACCAAGGGGGAGAGGGGGTGAGGGAGGAACAGGATGGGAGTTTGGGGTTAGCAGATGCAAACTATTATATATAAAATGGATAAACAACAAGGTCCTAGTGTATAGCACAGGGGACAATATTCAACATCCTGTGATAAATTTTAGAAAATAATATCTATGCTGTAAGAATTTATATATTTTTTTGGGTGCATGCTAGATGAAAAAAAAAATTGTTCTATTGCTCTGAACACAGAGAGGGACTTTAGGCAGCCCTCAGCCAAGCGTTCCTACTGGCATCAAAGAAATAGCACTTTCTTTTCCCTGAGACAGTCTACAACTCTGCCTTCTGCCTTCAATCTGCCTGGCTTTGCAAAACCTGAGCTTCTTTCATTTCACATCCTTGACTGGCAATCTGCGTCAGGGGTAGCCAATCTTACTTTGCACTCCCTGTGCTCTACACCCATTCTCTGGGCCCTTTGGCCCACATTTCCCTCTTCTTCCTCTTGGGAGCAATTCTTTCTCATCTGGCTACCTGGAAAATGGTGCCTGTCTTAGGACCCTCCATAGCATCCTTTCCTAGAATTTAACCCTCGGCTGTAGAGGCACCACTATTTGCCGTGGGTAGAAAAGAGTAAACAGTATTACTGGATGAGTCAGTCAGTAAAGGTGCAAACCACACCAAACCACGTCTGATGTCAACGCCAGAAGGGTTTAGAGCACTTTAGAAGGTGTGGTCTGATTTCTGCTTTCTCTCTAGCTCCCAGCATAATGTCTGGTACAGAGTTAGTGCTCAATGTATATTGGCTGGAAGAAAAGAAGGGAGGGAGTTTTTAAAAGGAATATAATCCCATTAAGATCAGTTCAGTTCAGTTCAGTTCAGCTGCTCAGTCGTGTCCGACTCTTTGCGACCCCATGAATCAAAGCACGCCAGGCCTCCCTGTCCATCACCATCTCCCGGAGTTCACTCAGACTCACGTCCATCGAGTCCGTGATGCCATCCAGCCATCTCATCCTCGGTCATCCCCTTCTCCTCTTGCCCCCAATCCCTCCCAGCATCAGAGTCTTTTCCAATGAATCAACTCTTCGCATCACGTGTCCAAAGTACTGGAGTTTCAGCTTTAGCATCATTCCTTCCAAAGAAATCCCAGGGCTGATCTCCTTCAGAATGGACTGGTTGGATCTCCTTGCAGTCCAAGGGACTCTCAAGACTCTTCTCCAACACCACAGTTCAAAAGCATCAATTCTTTGGCGCTCAGCTTTCTTCACAGTCCAACTCTCACATCCATACATGACCACAGGAAAAAACATAGCCTTGACTAGACGGACCTTAGTCGGCAAAGTAATATCTCTGCTTTTGAATATGCTATCTAGGTTGGTCATAACTTTTCTTCCAAGGAGTAAGCGTCTTTTAATTTCATGGCTGCAGTCACCATCTGCAGTGATTTTGGAGCCCAAAAAAATAAAGTCTGACACTGTTTCCACTGTTTCCCCATCTTATGGGACCAGATGCCATGATCTTCGTCTTCTGAATGTTGAGCTTTACCTCAACTTTTTCGCTCTCCTCTTTCACTTTCATCAAGAGGCTTTTTAGTTCCTCTTCACTTTCTGCCATAAGGGTGGTGTCATCTGCATATCTGAGGTTATTGACATTTCTCCCGGCAATCTTGATTCCAGCTTGTGTTTCTTCCAGTCCAGCGTTTCTCATGATGTACTCTGCATATAAGTTAAATAAGCAGGGTGACAATATACAGCCTTGACATACTCCTTTTCCTATTTGGAACCAGTCTGTTGTTCCATGTCCAGTTCTAACTGTTGCTTCCTGACCTGCATACAGATAGGTCAGTTTGAACTTTTTCATCCTCATTTACCTGACACCTAATGCATGTGCATTCATTTTACTAAGGCCCACAAGCATTTTATTGGGCACCTGCTGTTTACAGTGCGGGGCTAACAGCCAAGACTCACTGACAAATGTGGTGATGTCAGTGTCTATATTTTGCAAGCTTCAGCCAGAGGCTTTTCTAAAATAACTGATAGGTATAAAAACAAAAATAATATATACATTTTCCTACAATTCGACTCCACAAGAAAAACTCAGAGAATTGGGGGCTAGAGCATCACTCCTTTCTGTCCCAGCCACACAGAGAAGAAAGGCAGTTGTGGGAAGAGGCGGCATGGGCTCCAGCTCCAGCTGTGCCACTTACTCCCTGAGCAGGGCTACACATGCTGCTTAACCTTCTCTCTGCTTCAGCTTCATTACGTATAAAAAGGGAGGACTGGACATGATTCTCTAAGGGATTCCTTCTGATTGGAAATTCTATGTTTGTGGGCCACCAAAAATAGTTTTGATCAAATTATTTTATCTGGTGGTTCTAAAGGTCAAAAGTGCTTGAAAGGATTAAACAAGGCAAATTATTCTGGGTATAAAATAGGTAGTGTTAATGTATTCAAGAAATCGATTTTAAAAATTAGCTTAGTACTTAGGAAGTACTGTATCCACAGTGGGGACTCTGTGAGGCAAGGAAGAGTAGACCTCCCATCCCTACACCACATTGTCACTAAAAGATTTTAACCATAAAACAGGTCTACAATAGTTAATATTTCAAGACCTGTCATTAATAAAGTTTAATAGTAGAATCACCATTTTCTCCTTTAAAATAACTAAGACTAACGAAGAAAAAAAGATGGGTAAAATAGTTGAAAAGATTATGGATTTTGACAGAGACCTGGAATCTTTCACAACCACTAGATGGACTTTTTAAAATTGGAAAATGAAATCCTTGAAATGAAGAATTCACCATATAGTTTTAACAGCACACTGGACACAGCAAAAGATAGGATAAATTAACTCAAAAACAGGTCAACAGAAAATATACAAACTAAAGCACAGAAATAAAAGGAAACAGAATAACAGAGTATAATACACATGTGGGACACCAAGGAAAAAATCTAATTTGTGTGTAACTGGAGACTCAGGAATAGAAGAGAGGGAGAGAACATGGCAGAAGTAATCTTTGAAAATTAATGGCCAAGAGGTCCTCAAAGCTGATGAAAACATCAACCCACAGACTTAAGAAACTCAGCAAATCTCCCAAACCTCTCTTTGCTTAAATACAAAGAAAACCACCACCATTTTGAACATCAAGTCAAACTTCTAAAACCCAGATAGAAAAGTAAGATGGTTCATATCATTTATCTACTCAAAAGTATCCGGTGGTTTCTCTGTTCACTCAGAGAGAAGCCAAGGTCCTCAAGCTGTGGAAAGATGCTCTGCAGTCTGCACGGCCCCTGACCTGTAAGCTCTCCGACCTCATCTCCTATCACCCGTCCCCTGGCTGAATCTGCTCCGGTTCTGCTGCCTTCCCTGCTGTTCCTGGTCAGGCACGCTCATCTATAGGATATGTGCTATTAGTCCTGCCTGGAACACACTTTCTTCAGATGACAGGACTCATTTCCGCAACTTTTTCGAGGGTTTGCTCTAGTCTCCCAGTGAGCCTTGCTGGACCGTCTTACTTAAAACTGCTTTGCTTCCTCCCAGTACTTTTACTCCTCCCCTTTTCCTCCACAGCATCTATTATCTATGACACGCTAATTATATGTTTGTTGTCTGACACTAGATTAAGTGTGGGATTATTTGCCCAGTGTCTAAAGAGCGGCACTGGCACACAAGTTTTAAAATTTTTATTAAGGTTTCCCCAGTGCTCAGTGGTAAAGAAGACACCGCAGTTCAAAAACACAGGAGATGTGGGTTCAATCCCTGGGTCAGGAAGATCCCCTGGCGGAGGAAATGGCAACCCACTACAATATTCTCACCTGAAAAATCCCATGGACAGAGGAGCCTGGCAGGTAGGTAACTCAAATATTTGTGGAATAACTGCATGCTAAGGAAGGCTTGTGAAGTCACTTAGTCATGTCTGACTCTTTACGACCCCATGGACGGTAACCCACCAGGCTCCTCCGTCCATGGGTTACAGTCCATGGGTCTCAGAGTTGGACAAGACTGAGTGACTTCACTTCTTCTTCACTTCTAAGGAAGGCTTGGTTTACTACATGACACTTCTTTGAAACCAAAGGCATATGTTACTAACCCATTGTCATGAAGCTAATGATTTTGACATACTTTCTAATGGCGTCCTTTCAGTTTATCCCACTCAAAGTCACTCTAGAATTCTAATTTAAATTAGTCCTTATACCAATTTTTACTATCAAGGATTCACCAAGACTCTATGAGGGAATTCACTAGCTGTATGATAATCAAACCATCTTACATATTAGGGAATGTATTTAGAAACAAAGAGAAGACTGGGAAAAGAGAAGTATTTTGTACTTACTCATCTGACATAATTTTTTTGCCAAATGGTAGTCGTGGCCCATTTCTGCTCTCAGGAACTGGAAAACATTAAGAAATTCTTCAGCTATGTAGTTTTACAGAGAATTTAAATGTCAGTTATAAACTCCCTAGAAAATATTCCATTAATGATTATTTTGCTTTTAACTTTTACACATGTTTTTCCAGGAGTGAGTCTGTAATTTATCAGTTAGTGAAGAATAAGCACTTCTAATGGCAGGGCCACAGAGTAAGCATCTCACCTCTGTTTTACTGCAGCCACACTCTGCACGAAGCACCGAACAATCTGAGAATACTTAGGCTGATTCAACTGGCAAAGCCACGAACACCTTAATCACTTTAATATCCCTTAGGTTCAGATACAGTTTTTATTTGTGAACTTAGTCCATGATTATATGATAACACAATTATGTATTTTCAATATTTCCCAATATTGATTGCTCTTATCCCATATATTTTTCTTTTTACTATTTTATTATATTTTTTTTATAAAGTAACTTTAAAAAAATTTTTTAATTGAAGGATAATTGCTTTACAGAATTTTGAGGTTTTCTGTCATACATCAACAAGAATCAGCCATAGGTACATCCATGTCCCCTTCCTCTCAGGCTTTTCTCCCATCTCCCTCCCCATCCCACCCTTCAGCCTGTCACAGAGCCCTTGAGTTTCCTGAGTCATAGAGCAAATTCCCATTGGCTGTTTTACATATAGTATTGTAAAATTCTATGTTACTCTCTCAATACATCTCCCCTTCTCCCTCCTCTCCTCCCACCTTGTCCATAGGTCTGTTCTGTTTCTCCACTGCTGTCCTGAAAATAAATTCATCAGTGCCATCTCTTCAAATTCCATATGTATGTGTTGGTATATGATATTTATATTTCTCTGACTTCTTCACTCTGTATAATGGGCTCTAGTTTCGTCCCCTTCATTAGAACAGATTCAAATATGTTCTTTTTATGGCTGAGTAGTATTCCATTGTATGCATGTACCATGCTTCTTTATCCATTCATCTGTCAATGGATATCTAGGTTGCTTCCATGTTCTAGCTATTATAAACAGTGCTGCAGTGAACATTGGGGCACATGTGTCTTTTTCAGTTTTGATTTCTTCAGGGTATATGCCTAGGAGTGGGATTGCTGGGTCATATGATGGTTTTATTCCCAGCTTTTTAAGGAGTCTCTCCATAACCATCTTCCAGAGTGGCTGTATCAGTTTAATTCCCACCAGCAATGCAAGAGTGTTCCCTTTTCTCCACATCCTCTCCAGCATTTATCATTTGTAGACTTTTTGATGATGGCCATTCTGTC
Organism: Redunca redunca; assembly: GCA_006410935.1. Taxonomy (NCBI): domain Eukaryota; kingdom Metazoa; phylum Chordata; class Mammalia; order Artiodactyla; family Bovidae; genus Redunca; species Redunca redunca. Next base: position 153,948 of record SJYQ01001692.1, read on the forward strand.
TGCGTGAGATGGTATCTCACTGTAGTTTTGATTTGCATTTCTCTGATGAGTGATGTTGAGCATCTTTTCATGTGCTTGTTAGCCATCTGTATATCTGCTTTGGAGAAATGTCTCTTCAGCTCCCGTTCCCACTTTGGTTGTTTGCTTTTCTGGTATTGAGTTGTATAAGCTGCTTGTATATTTTGGAAATTAATTCTTTATCAATTGTTTCCCTTGCTAGCATTTTCTCCCATTTTGAGGGTTGTCTTTTCACCTTGTTTGTAGTTTCCTTTGCTGTGCAAAAGCTTTTATGTTTAATTAGGTTCCACCTGTTTATTTTTATTTCCATTACTCTAGAAGGTGGATCATAGAAGATCTTGCTTTATGTCATTGAGTGTTCTGCCTATGTTCTTCTCTAACAGTTTAATAGTTTCTGGCCTTACATTTAGATCTAACCCATTTTGAGTTTATCTTTGTGTATGGCATCAGGTAGTGATGTAATTTCATTCTTTTGCACGGAGCTGTCCAGTTTTCCCAGCACCACTTACTGAAGAGGCTGTCTTTGCCCCATTGTATGTTCTTGCCTCTTTTGTAAAAAATAAGGTACCCATAGGTGTCTGTGTTTATCTCTGGGATCTCTATCTCATTCCATTGGTCTGTATTTCTGTTTTTGTAACACATATTTTTCTGTGTTATAAATTTCTTATTTATTGGGGTATAGTTGCTTTACAATGTTGTGTTAATTTCTGCTATACAACAAACTGCATCAGTTATAGGTATACATATGTCCCCTTCCTCTTGGACCTCCCTCCACCTCCTTATCCCCTCCCTCTAGGTCACCACAGAGCACCAAGCTGAGCTCTGTGTGCTATACAGTAGGTTCCCACTAGCCATCTATCTCGTGCATGGTAGTATGGACATGTCAATTCCAGCCTCCCAGTTCATCCCAACCCTCTTTCCTCACCCTGTGCCCACATGTCCGTTCTCTGCATCTGCGTCTTTATTCCTGCCCTGCAAATAGGTTCATTTGTTGTATGTAGGAAATTTAAATGCTAAACGAACACATCCTGTCTCCAATTAATTAAACAGCTTTATTTTTACCATCCATTTTTTCTAGATAATTTTATTTTGGGGGGGCTGTGCTGGGTCTTTGTTGCTCCATGAGCTTTTCTCTAGTTGTAGTGAGTGGAGGCTACTCTCCAGCTGCAGTGCGCGGGCTTCTCATTGCAGTGGCTCCTCTTGTTGGCTGGTCACAGGCTCTAGAGAGCACGGGCTTCAGGAGTTGTGGCATGTGGGCTAAGTAATTGTGGCCCATGGACTCTAGAGCACAGGCTCAATAGTTGTGGTGCACGGGCTTAGTTGCTCTATGGCATGTGGGAGCTTCCTGGACCAGGGACTGAACCTGTGTCTCCTGCAACAGCAGGTAGCTTCTTTATCACTGAGCCACCAGGGAAGCCCACAGAGATGTTTGTTTTAAACATCTCCATGTACATCATTTTAGGTTTTTTTTTTTTCATAAAGGAACATATATATACTTACAAAAACTAAGGTTATTCAGTAACTTAAAAAAAATATACCACATATCATGATCATCTTCTCCCCACGGAGTTAAACATTATTACATATTTTTTACTTACTTAGGCTCCACAATTGACTAATCTCCCATTATTATTTGGATAGCTTTTATTAAAAAAAAGAACAGTACACTTGGGGGACTGTTTTGCTTATGTGTGACATTCTGAACCACTTGCATGTACACTAGGCTTAGTGAAAGTGAAAGTAAAGTCGCTCAGTAGTGTTCGACTCTTTGAGACCCCATGGACTGTAGCCTACCAGGCTCCTCCCTCCATGGGATTCTCCAAGCAAGAGTACTGGAGTGGGTTGCCATTTCCTTCTCCAGGGGATCTTCCCAACCCAGGGATCGAACCCAGGGTCTCCAGCATTCCAGGCAGATGCTTTAACCTCTGAGCCACCAGGAATTCATTTGGTAAACAAATCAAGAAGGCAATCCTGGCATAGGAAACAGCATTGGCAAAACATAGGAAACAGCAAAAGCATGGAGGCCTGAAACGTCACATGCAAAAATTGCTCACAAATGTTTACTGATAATTCTATGGAGAACAAAACAGTTTTACCTCACATGTTGTGGTATCAGAGTTTAACTTTTATTAATATTACACAACTTCATGTATACAGTAAGAACTTCATAACACTGCATTTTCAATTCCCCCCTTCTCATCCTTTGTATTATCGTTGTCACATGTTTTACTTTTACATAGTGGGTCCCTCGCTTTATCTGGGCTATAATTATACGTATGTTAGACCACCCAACAGTCTCCCCAAAGTCTCTGATGTTCCTTTTTTTCCCCTATGTATTTTATCTGAGAAATTTCTAAGGCTATGTCTTCAAGTGCATGGCTTCTTCTCTGCTGTTACAATCCGTTAAGTCCATCTCCCTCCACTCCCTCTCCCTCCTTACACCCTCTGTGTGTGTGATACACACAGACAATGCTATTTCCTATGCCAGGAGTGCCATTTTGTTTACCAAATGCGTTCCTACATGTTCCTCTTCCTTTAAGTTTCTAAGATTCCATTCTTGTCTCTTCCTCTTAATCCTCCCTTTACCTCCTTGTTTCTCCTGCTTCATTTCTCAATTAGTCCCTTTATCCTCCCTGTTCCCAGAGAATTTTATGAACATCTCTACTGGCACATATTATAAACTGTGCTAGATAACATAATAAGTGTTTGTTAGTTCTCAAGGGTAAAGACATGTCTTTCTTATTTATCTCTAAATATCCCAAGTAACTAGCATGGTACCCAGTAAGTAGAAAGTTTTTCTAAAAGAGGTCCTTGAAGAGTTTTATGCCAAAACTTCTCTTACTCATGTTTCTGACTTTACCAGAATAATCTGAGTCACTGCCAGAATATTCTCTCATCTCTACCCTCATGAAAGTAGTAACAAAGATGAGTAACCAGGTAAGCATCTGTGTGTGGGCAAACTACTTTTTAGTCTTCAAGGCTATATACTATTTAGCTATTTTAATATTTTTAAGTTTTTTGAGTTATAGAAGCAAAACTTACTTCTGTCATTAACTCCAATGGGGCATGAATATCCTTATTAGGGTTGCTGTCTTCCTCCTTATCTTCATCACCGGTATCCTCACCATCATCATCTGTTGATTCAGACAACTTATCATTGATATCCTCAGGGCAATGTTCATTATTTTTCTCCTGCTCTGCAATGACTACATTTTTGCTCATTTCACCTAAAACAATATATATAATTTAGTAAATATTGAAACGTATTCATAAATTTACAATGGTCACTCCTAAATTATAATGTAGCAGGTGCACGTTACCATGCGTTCTCCTGTCCTGGATTTTTTTTTTTCCATGACTAAACAGCACTGCAATAAACTTACCTGATTTCCATTTCCCAAAAAAGGTAATAAGACTGCTAAATGAAAGAGGAAAAAATACAAACTGATAATACTGAGCTGATGTTAATGTTAATTGTTTGGTGCTTGAAACTGTAATAAATGGAAACGGTTTTGTTTATAAAGAATATAATTTCAAGAAAAAAGTAATTCTCTTTTATCCATAGAAATATATTTTAAAAATTGTTCTTATGGGAATATAAATGTAAAATAAAGAGCTTGGGAAGTAAAAGTAAGACTAGAGAGGCTGAAAAGTAATTCTTCTTAGGCGGATGGTCATTGTACGGATACTTGAGAATAAAACTGTCCCTCTCCCTGGACACACACACACACACACTAATCAGATATATGTGAAGTATTCTAGATATGACCAGAGGTTATATAACATTATTAATGATTTTTCTTAATGTCAAGTCATAGATGACTGGAAAGTAAAACATAAGCACCACTTTGACTAGCCAGTCAATGTGTGGCCCTATACTGAGCCCCACGAACACTACAATGTGCAGTCATTGATCTCAGGGCACTCACTCATACTCTAACTGGGGAGTCAGAAACATAATGGATAACTGTAAAACAATATGGCAGTCCAGTGATAAAGATGTATACACCAAGTGCATGAGAGGACACAGGAAGAGAGGACAGACCACTCTGGTCTGAATGGATCAGATTTTCCAAGGAGAGGGGACGGCATGAACCAGTACAAAAAGAATGCATGCAGAGCAGCACTTTGATGTGCTTATTATGGGTCAAAGTTGAGGCTGAAATGGTGACAGATGTGGCCAGAGGGGTACAAGCTGGATAATGGATTCTTGTGGGCCAGTAGTCTTGGAGTTATAACTTTATCCAAAGAATGAAGGGGCTAGTCATGAAAGATTTAAGGAGGGAAACAAGTATGATCGATTTTTAATTTCTGAAGGAACTCTTGGAAAGCAGGGTAGAAATTGTATTTGAGGGCAGACCAAAAAAAAAAAAAAGACAAAAAGAGCAGGGAGAGAGGTGGTTAGAAAGAAAACCACCTTTAAATAGTCCAGGTAACATTCTGGAAGGGGAGTGAGATGGGGAAATCATAACATCTTTCCATCTTTTGTCATAACCCTCAGAAAGGCTGTGACAAAATGAAACACCTTCACATTTTCTCAAGGCTTATAGGAGTCAGAGATGTTTGAAGATTCCAGGATTCTGTATGGATTCGCAGCAGTAACTTTACTGAATAAAACTGTGGAAGGGGAAACTTGCAGATTCCCACCTCTTACTTTGTTTCCTTATTTTGCATTCAGAGGCCCTATGGGCTGTTAAAAAGCCATCTCAAAATGAATTCTAATAATGGGAATTTTCTAAGCAGTTTTTAGACTGCATTTACTGACAACTCACAATAGCACTTGCTGTTTGACTACAAATATGCCAAAAGACAGCAAAAACTAGAAAATATTATTCTCAGGAAGAAAATCCAAAAACGGACTCAATGGTTGTGTATATAAGTGTGTATGTCTTGCTCTTTATTTAAATTGGGGAGACAATCTTACATACTGTTTAAGAAGAAAATTTGTTTCTTGGAGTTCATGAACTAATTAAATTGTGCTTATTCTTAGGAAACATATGTTGACTTAGGGTAAAGGATCATGAGATCTTTACCCCTTAAAACAACAGTTGCTTGTATATGAAGGGTTACTGGAGTACTTACACTATTTCTGTTCATTTTCTATAAATTGAAATATTCAAAAGAAAACATTAAAAAAAAAAGTCCAGGTGAAAAAGATGGTTGATAGTGTACTGTTAAAACGGGGATAAAGGAGGAGCGATATTAGAGAAATATTTAAGAGGTAAAATATCCATGGCAGACATTTTGCACATTTTAGTAATTCTTATAACACTTTATCCATTTTGTCATATGAAAGTAAGCTATACGGTTTACTTGGTATCTTTTTTAATCTACCTTTTTAATTTAGAAATTGTGCTAGATCATAAAAACTACCAGGGGAACTTCCCTGGATGTTCAGTGGTTAAGATTCCGTACTGCCAATGCAGAGGGCACAGGTTGGAACCCTGGTCTTAGAAAACTAAGATCCCACATGTCATGCAGTATGACCAAAAGATAACAAGTAAATACAAAATTTAAAAAATTTACCGCCAATTGACAGAGGTATTAATAAAAGACACAACAATCACAGCAAATATTATGTCAGTACTCTTCTGAATACTGCATATTAAATTATATGATTCTGTCAACATCTCAATGAGGTGTATACTGTTTTTATCCCATTTGTAGATGAAACTGAGAGACAGGAGACAGGTTAAATAACTCGCCCAACTTAATACCACTAATTAAGGTAGATCTGGGAGTCAGTTTGGCTCCAGAGTCCACATTCTTAACCACATTCTTATTTTTTTTCTAATACACATTAAAATATACTACTATTGTAAAAAGTTTGCCCTGTGTTTCCTAAAATTATCTCTTTGGGAAACACTATTGAGCTTGCCAACTCTTCTGCTCTGCAGATGGATTTCCCAGTTTCAACCTGAACTTGTGCTACATCATCCCCTGCTTTTAGAATTCTGAGTGTGTGGGAAGTCTTGTGAGATGTCTTCTTTGATGGGAGTGTGGCCATGAGCTACTTTAAACATGTAGAAACACTGGTCTTAGAAGGAAGAAAATAAGGAAATCCAGGAAAGGTTGACAGAAGACATTGTTAAGAAAAATCAGGCTCTCCCCACTCCAAAGAAAAGGTTGGGAAAACTCCTCATTCTAAGCAAAAGATAATGTCCTCCGAAGAGATACCCAGAGTGTGACGCCTGGGCTATTCAGGCCATCTACCTGTTTCCTTTACAGTCTCCGTTGGCTCACGACCACTCTAACCTTACAGCCTGTACCCAGCCAGTTCACCGACCCAACACGCTGGTGTCGTCAGAGATGGTCACAATAGGGAATTAAGAATTTCATGTGATGTCACAGGGACTCATTGAATTCACAAACACTGAGGATCTTGAGAGAGGCTCCCTGATCCCCAGATCGAAGGTAGTCCTCCCGCTGCCATTTACGTTATAGTGCCCAGCCTGACCTGTCTTTGTCTTATTTGTTTGTATTATTATTATTTAATAGTTGGCTATCTATGTGAACCTCATAGGGGCAAGTGTCTTTCCTATTTGATAACTATTATACCCACAGCTTCTAAACAAGTGTCTGGCACTCAGTAAACCACTGTTGAATGACTGGAACTTGTTATTGCTTTCATAGGTATTTCAATCCATTCTAAACTTTAATATTCTATCGTTATCATTTTATGTAATATACACCCCTGGATCACACATAACTGCATATCAGAATCATCCCATACATGAGTTTGAAAAATTACTGACTCCTAAGACTTGCCCCAGACTTACAAGTTGTCAACATCCCAAAGGTCCTAAAGAAGGAAGGCTGAAATAGAAGCTACGGTTACTCAAATAAAATAAATGTTATTACCTGTGTAGATTTGTTTCTATTTCTTTGTTTGAAATACTCTTTGAAGATATTCTATTTTTAGTGTTATTTGAAGAGATTTTATTTTCAATATTTTTTGAAGAGGCTTCCTTCCTAGATGTTAAAGTATATAGTTAAAAAATACTTTTCTAGGTTACAGTTCTGTTAAAGGTTCTATATGGGTTCATACACAAACACACATTTAATATAAACATATAGTATATCAATAATAAATAGCTAAAATACAATATCTTCTTTGTGGAAAAGCATTAAAAATAGGTTTTACTAATGTTTAAAATTCTGTTTCTACCAGGCATTTGTCATCGTGTAATGATTCTTAGAATCTTTTCAGAGTTAACATAGAACATATAAGCAATCCATTATATGAATGTCCCTGGCATATCATTATGATATGATGAAATAAAACTAAGGAATACTAGACTTTGGGTTTTCTTCTCAAGTCATTTCTTACCACTGTTAAATGTTTATGCTTAGAGTCCGACGCTATTAACCCAATGTTTATGCTTAGAGTCCAATATGCTTAGAGCTATTAGCCCTTGCTCACAATATGAAGTAGCCTGTTTTTTTTTTATTAAATGGCTGAAATAAAGATTGGTTAATTTTCTCTCAAAATCTCACGTCAACAGATAATGTATTGAGACAGAGGATTTTTGTGTGGTACTCTGACAGGTACCCATGCTGGTGGGAAAACAACCCCATGTTCATTTTTTGTGGTCTTAAGATCATTTTAGTATGTCTCCTTTACTGAGTTTAAAAAATTCAGCTTCTAGTTTGCATGACAAGATATAAAAAGATGTAAAGTATTATTTTTCCCCCAAAGTTATGATGGCGCTGTTTTATCCCCATTGAAATATGACTCTATAACATTAGTATTTAAGTCACTGGTTTTGCACAGTGATTTAGCAAATAGGCTGAACAGCTTCTTACATTCCTAATACTATCGAGGGAATGAAACCTTTACTTCCCCAGTATATGCTGCTAGAGCAAAACCCCTCTCTGGTGATGAAAAATGCACAGCAAAGAAGATTTACAGCTGTTCTTCTGCCCTCCTTGATTTTCTAATTGTGAAAGGAGACATCAAAGAAGAAGCCCTACATGTGAAAAGTTGAGAAGTCACTTAAGTATTCAGTTTCTAGCATGATAGAATCCTATTATGCCAAAGGTCACCACAAATGATTACTGGAATTCATATGCTTTAATATCTATCCCTTTTATCTATGAAAGGAGGGCTTTTATCTAGATTAGATATACTGCCTTTTTATTATTACAGAATTTCATTGAATTTAAGAGTATCTATTTCTTTTTTAGAAAAGATTAAACTATAGTTGGTTTACAATACTGTTTCAGGTGTACAGCAAAGTGGTTCAGTTTAATATATGTGTGTGTTTATGTATATATTCTTTTTCATATTTTTTCCATTAAAGTTTATTACAGGATATTGAATATAGTTCCTTGTGCTATACAGTAAATCCCTGCTGTTTATCTGTTTTATATATAGTAGTGTTTATCTGTTAATCCCATACTCCTCCATTTACCCCTTCCCTCTTTCCCCTTTGGCAACCGTAAATTTGTTTTCTATGTCTGTGAGTTTGTTTCTGTTTGGTAAATAAGTCCATTTGTATTATATTTTAGATTCCACATATAAGTGATCTCATATGATATTTTTTTATGTCTGATTTACTTCACTTAGTATGATAATCTCCAGGTCCAGCCAAAGATACCACCTATTTATTATAAGACATATTAATATTTAAGAAAGAAAAAGCATTGCCAGTATAAGATGTCATCAACTGTAAGAAATGTTACAATATAAAGAAAATGTGCATGCTTCAGAATCTATGAAATATTACACTTATATATTCACTAAGTTACATCCCTACAGAGGGGAATTTAGCTAATCTAGTTCTGGATATTCGAATAGTATGAAATGCCTTTAATGATTTTAATGACAGAACATGGAGGAAGCCTGAAGATAAAAAGGATATTACTATTTGAAAGCAGTGAACATTCCATAAAAACACATATGAGAAGGGGCCAAATGATCAACAGTAAAATATGAATTCCTCTTCTGCTCACTTTCTTATATACAGTCTTCCTTATACACAGTTTCAAAGAATAGGCCCAAACTCCAACCTCCTCTTCATCTATAGTCTGTTGACTTCATCTGAGAAAGTGACTTATGGCAACAGTGCCTCTAACCAATTAACATAAACAGATAACCAGTATATTCTAAAAGATCTGCTTTCTTTAAATATAGTTACAGATGAAGAAAGATTAAAATTATTACTTTTTGGAAGATGGAAAGTATTTAATTTAGTATCTACTAAGGTTAGACAGTCAAGTTAAATATCCCACTGGAACATATGTATGCTAGAGGGCAGATAATCCAGGTTTTACAATTAATTAGTATGTTAAGTACATTAAATGTCCTCAAGTTTCTACTGGAATTAATAATTCTTTAAAGTTCATATTTTAAACTTTGTTTTAAAATTATTTATATTTATCAAATTATTTACATTTATATTTATAGTCAGAGTGCCTGAAGATCTATGGACAGAGGTTCGTGACACTGTACAGGAGGCAGTGATCAAGACCATCCCCAAGAAAAAGAAATGCAAAAAGGCAAAATGGTTGTCTGAGAAAGCCTTACAAATAGCTGAGAAAAGAAGAGAAATGAAAGGCAAAGGAGAAAAGGAAAGATATACCCATTTCAATGCAGAGTTCCAAAGAACAGCAAGGAGAGATTAGAAAGCTTTCCTCAGTGATCAGTGCAAAGAAACAGAGGAAAACAATAGAATGGGAAAGACTAGAGATCTCTTCAAGAAAATTAGAGATACCAAGGGAACATTTCATGCACAGATGGGCTCAATAAAGGACAGAAATGGTATGGACCTAAAAGAAGCAGAAGATATTAAGAAGAGGTGGCAAGAATACACAGAAGAACTATACAAAAAAGATCTTCATGACCCAGATAATCACGATGGTGTGATCACCAACCTAGAGCCAGACATCCAGGAATGTGAAGTCAAATGGGCCTTAGAAAGCATCACTATGAACAAAGCTAGTTTACATGATAGAATTCCAGTTGAGCTATTTCAAATCCTAAAACATGATGCTGTGAAAGTGCTGCACTCAGTATGCCAGCAAATTTGGAAAACTCAGCAGTGGCCACAGGACTGGAAAAGGTCAGTTTTCATTCCAATCGCAAAGAAAGGCAATGCCAAAGAATGCTCAACCTACCGCACAATTGCACTCATCTCACACACTAGTAAAGTAATGCTCAAAATTCTCCAAGCCAGGCTTCAACAGTATGTGAACCATGAACTTCCAGATATTCAAGCTGGATTTAGAAATGGCAAGGGAACCAGAGATCAAATTGCCAACATCAAAATCATCGAAAAGGCAAGAGAGTTCCAGAAAAACATCTACTTCTGCTTTATTGACTATGCCAAAGCCTTTGACTGTGTGGATCACCACAAACTGTGGAAAATTCTGAAAGAGATGGGAATACCAGACCACCTTACCTGCCTTCTGAGAAATCTGCATGCAGGTCAAGAAGCAACAGTTAGAACTGGACATGGAACAACACACTGGTTGGTTCCAAATTGGGAAAGTACATCAAGGCTGTATATTGTCACTCTATTATTTAACTTATATGCAGAGTACATCATACGAAATGCTGGGCTGGATGAAGCACAAGTTGAAATCAAGATTGCTGAGAGAAATATCAATAACCTCAGATATGCAGATGACACCATCCTTAATGGCAGAAAGTGAAGAAGAACTAAAGAGCCTCTTGATGAAAGTGAAAGAGGAGAGTGAAAAAGTTGGCTTAAAACTCAACATTCAGAAAATGAAGATCATGGCATCTGGTCCCATCACTTCATGAGAAATAGACGGGGAAACAGTGACAGACTTTATTTTTTTGACCTCCAAAATCACTGCAGATGGTGACTGCAGTCTTGAAATTAAAAGACGCTTACTCCTTGGAAGAAAAGTTATGACCAACCTAGACAGCATATTAAAAAGCATAGACATTTCTTTGCCAACAAAGGTCCATCTAGTCAAAGCTATGGTTTTTCCAGTAGTCATGTATGGATACGAGAGTTGGACTATAAAGAAAGCTGAGAGCTGAAGAATTGATGCTTTTGAACTGTGGTGTTGGAGAAGACTCTTGAGAGTCCCTTGGACTGCAAGGAGATCCAACCAGTCCATCCTAAAGGAAATCAGTCCTGAATATTTATTGGAGGGACTGATGCTGAAGCTGAAACTCTAATACTTTGGCCACCTGATGTGAAGAGCTGACTCACTGGAAAAGACCCTGATGCTTGGAAAGATTGAAGGTGGGAGGAGAAGGGGATGACAGAGGATGAGACGGTTGGATGGCATCATTGACTCAATGGACATGAGTTTGAATAAGCTCCGGGAGTTGGTGATAGACAGGGAGGCCTGGTGCCTGCAGTCCACGGGGTCACAAAGAGTCAGACATGACTGAGTGACTGAAATGAACTGAAATGATATTTATCAAACATGAGCCTAAAAACAAAATTAATTTAAGCTTACTTTTCTGAGACTGTCTTTGCTATATTTAGAGAGACTTGCAAAAGTCAGTGAGGTATAAATTTTGCTTGCCAATCTTGGTCTGTGTCTAAAGAGGCATTTACTTAAAGAGTAAAAATGGGAATAAAAATCGTGTCATACAGTTTATAAAAGATAAAATATGATTATGGAATAACCTATAGATACTATTTTATCAACCTCAAAGAGTTGAGTTCTGTGGGATTCCTTTAGCCATTTTCCCCACACATCTATGAACTTGAAAGCTTGACCGAATAACCCAACAGATCGAAGGTCCAACATCTTTAAGACTTTATCCAGCATTAAAGATATACTTTACTTTTACTGTTGAAAGTGGTTTGTTAATTAAGTGCCATTTGTTGGGTAGACAAAATCTCTGACACATGGGATCCATGAGGAAAAATAACAACCAAACCAAACCCAAACTCTTCTCTACAAGTGAAGTGAACAGAACAGGATCATACTGCTCTTGCAAAAAGTAGTTTGAAAACCAGATGCAATTAATGAGATCAAGAGAACCGGGCAGCGACTTGGGCTTTCCAGGTGGCACAGCACTATAGAATCCTCCTGGCAATGCAGGGGATGTGGGTTTGATCCCTGGGTCAGGAAGAGCCCCTTGGGTAGGAAATGGCAACCCACTCCAGAGTTTCTTGCCTGAAAAATTCCAGGACAGAGAAGCCTGGTGGGCTCCAGTCCATGGGGCTACGAAGAGTCAGACACAACTGAGCACACAGGCCCCCTGCTCTTCTATCTTGGCCCAGACTGCATCTGACTTAGCCTGGGGCTTAACGACCTCAGGATATGGGCTACCCCTTGCTCCAGTTCCCGCACTGCTTATCACAGTCCATGAACACTGGGGTTCATAGACACGATATTTATTTTCATTAATAGCTACTAACTCTCATTATTATTAAAGTTATATCATATTTCCCTCAAAGACTATTAAAATTTTCTTAGATTTTTTATTTAAATATTTTCAACCATGTTAATAGGATATATAATATATAATTACATTTAGATTAATATAGTTAATGGGGCATTGACCTTTTCCTTGTCCATAACATTTACTCTGAAATAAGCACAGATTCTGTCACTGATCTGTAATTTATTACCTTCTCTTTAATATAAAAACACGTATTTACTACACAATTTGCAAAAGTCAAAGTGAACCCTAATTTTAATTTTCAGCTTTGACAGTATATAAGTTAAAACATATGTTGTATAAGGTATATTTTTCCCAGCCAATAATATTCAGAATAATTCAAAATAATTTTGATTTGAATAGAATTCTACTAGAAGCGCACTACCAATCTGTCAATAATTGAACCTTATGAATGTGTTTTATGATCAACTTTCAAACTGCAATTTTTCATGGAATAAATAATTGATTTTTTTTCAGTAGATAGATGATTATGTCAGGAAGGACTCTGATGGTTTACCAGAATCAGTGCCTTGAACAAAGCAAGTACTTAATATTTAGCTACTAAATTGAAACTGGACTATGATTCTTTCAACACCAATCTCTTCAACTAGTTGGGGTGATTATTTTCCTTATTTAGTAGTAATTGTTCTTCTCATAGTAAATAAAAATCTGATTTTAAGGTAAATTTTCCTTTAAAATGATATTCTCAAAGAAACGAGCAAGTATCAAAGTGAAACAAGAATGAGCAATGAAAGTTATATAAGTAAAATACAGAATACTTGGTGTTTAAGCAGTTGAGAAGTAGGTTTGAATATTATCTATACCCCTACATTTTTATCAAAATTCATTTTTCATTTTAAATGTCCTCTTATCTAAGAAACAGTTGCTTTGACTGAAGCAAAAGCTAAGTGCTAATCCATGCATTTCTGGCCTTTCAAATTTAATTGGGTGACAAATGATTGCATTATCTACTTCTAATTGCTTAAAAAGCATGATAGATCAGATGCTCAACAAGAGACATCTTCTTACTCTGACATTCCTTCATTTGGTTCAATTATCACTTTTTCTAAAAGAGAAGAAAAAAAACTCAACCCAGTATTTTATCAATAGTGATGTTCTCAATAGAAATTCCTGACTGGCAAATATTTAGGCATTGAGTGACAGGCAGTATAATAAAGGATTTAATTGCTAACTCAACCACACTCAACCATTCCTATATACTATCTTCTTAATATTTAGGACAAAAGGGTGATCAAATATATTCTTTTAAAGTAATAAATCATTTACCCTTTGGATCAAACACTAGCAATCTGCCATTCTGTCTATCTTTTGGTGCCTATGAGAGAAGCAGAAATAAAAACTAGCATTATCAATATTATTTTAGCTTGAGGTACTTGAATAATTTTTTCACAGCCTTTATATGAACATTTTTATTATCTAGGCTAAAATATAGGGGGCTTCCTGATAGCTCAGTTGGTAAAGAATCCACCTGCAATGCAGGAGACCCAGGTTAGATTCCTGGGTCGGGAAGATCCATTNGGTAAATTTTCCTTTAAAATGATATTCTCAAAGAAACGAGCAAGTATCAAAGTGAAACAAGAATGAGCAATGAAAGTTATATAAGTAAAATACAGAATACTTGGTGTTTAAGCAGTTGAGAAGTAGGTTTGAATATTATCTATACCCCTACATTTTTATCAAAATTCATTTTTCATTTTAAATGTCCTCTTATCTAAGAAACAGTTGCTTTGACTGAAGCAAAAGCTAAGTGCTAATCCATGCATTTCTGGCCTTTCAAATTTAATTGGGTGACAAATGATTGCATTATCTACTTCTAATTGCTTAAAAAGCATGATAGATCAGATGCTCAACAAGAGACATCTTCTTACTCTGACATTCCTTCATTTGGTTCAATTATCACTTTTTCTAAAAGAGAAGAAAAAAAACTCAACCCAGTATTTTATCAATAGTGATGTTCTCAATAGAAATTCCTGACTGGCAAATATTTAGGCATTGAGTGACAGGCAGTATAATAAAGGATTTAATTGCTAACTCAACCACACTCAACCATTCCTATATACTATCTTCTTAATATTTAGGACAAAAGGGTGATCAAATATATTCTTTTAAAGTAATAAATCATTTACCCTTTGGATCAAACACTAGCAATCTGCCATTCTGTCTATCTTTTGGTGCCTATGAGAGAAGCAGAAATAAAAACTAGCATTATCAATATTATTTTAGCTTGAGGTACTTGAATAATTTTTTCACAGCCTTTATATGAACATTTTTATTATCTAGGCTAAAATATAGGGGGCTTCCTGATAGCTCAGTTGGTAAAGAATCCACCTGCAATGCAGGAGACCCAGGTTAGATTCCTGGGTCGGGAAGATCCATTCGCTGGAGAAGGGATAGGCTATCCACTCCAGAATTCTTGGGCTTCCCTTGTGGCTCAGCTGGTAAAGAATCTGCCTGCAATGTGGGAGACCTGGGTTTGATCCCTGAGTTGGGAAGATCTCCTGGAGAAGGAAAAGGCTACCCATTCCAGTATTCTGGCCTGGAGTATTCAGGACTATACAGTCCATGGGGTTGCAAAGAGTAAGACATGACTAAGTGACTTTAACTTTCAGGCTAAAATATAATTTTATACTAAAGTCAATTATTCCAAAACTATATAAATTGATGGTAAGAAAGAACTAAAGCATCCTAAAAATTAGTTTATATTCTCTTATCTTTGCAGCATCTGTCCTGTCTAGATGATTCCTGCAAAAAACCAAAATATTTACTCTGTAAGTCTTTAAACATTTTTATAAACTTGGAATATAAATAAAACAGAATGCACAACTCAGTCTGTCAGCAGGGCAGTAAGCATGTATTTTGGTATTGTTTTCAGTAGCATTATTTTCATACTAAGTGAAAAACATTATTCCTCTGGATTATGAAATCTGATTTTTAAAAAGCATAAAGAAATTAAAGCTTCCTCTTCCCATTTTACCTTGAAGTGAAGTGAAAGTTGCTCAGTCATGTTTGACTCTTTGGAACCCCATGAACTATACAATCCATGGAATTCTCCAGGCCAGAATGCTGGAGTAGGTTCCTTTCTCCAGGGGATCTTCCCAATCCATGGACTGAACCCAGGTCTCCTGCATTGTAGGCAGATTCCTTACCAGCTGAGCCAAAAGGGAAGCCCAAGAATACTGGAGTGGGTAGCCTATCCCTTCTACAGCGGATCTTTCTGACGCAGGAATCAAACCGGGGTCTCCTGCATTGCAGGTGGATTCTTTACCAACTGAGCTATCAAGGAAGCCCTGGAGTTTATGTAAAAAAGAGCAATAGGGATAATTTTGCAAGTTAGAAAAGTGATGTACTAAATTAGCCTCTAATTATGTTACCTTATTGGTTTTATGTAACTCAGACTCTAGATCTGGATCCAAATATTGTTATGATACAGCAAGTTAAGGGTATCACTTTCCTACCCAGTTGACCCCAGAAACCACAAATTCAGTGTGGCATGTGTTTACAACTCTGCTTTCCTTTCCCACGTTGACAAAGAAAAACAACATGTAAACCAAACTACCTGCCACACTCTAGTTCATCTGTATTATGAAAAATACCTTTCAGTTCAATTCAGTCGCTCAGTCATGTCCGACTCTGCAACCCCATGAATCGCAGCACGCCAGGCCTCCCTGTCCATCACCAACTCCCGGAGTTCACTCAGATTCACATTCATCGAGTCAGTGATGCCATCCAGCCATCTCATCCTCTGTCATCCCCTTCTCCTCCTGCCCCCAATCCCTCCCAGCATCAGAGTCTTTTCCAATGAGTCAACTCTTCACATGAGGTGGCCAAAGTACTGGAGTTTCAGCTTTAGCATCATTCCTTCCAAAGAAATCCCAGGGCTGATCTCCTTCAGAATGGACTGGTTGGATCTCCTTGCAGTCCAAGGGACTCTCAAGAGTCTTCTCCAACACCACACTTCAAAAGCATCAATTCTTCGGCGGTCAGCGTTCTTCACAGTCTAACTCTCATATCCATACATGACCACAGGAAAAACCATAGCCTTGACTAGACGGACCTTAGTCGGCAAAGTAATCTCTCTGCTTTTGAATACACTATCTAGGTTTATAGATGTATATTAGCCAGAACAAGAAGTTTTTCAATGATATTTCAAGATGCAGTATTTTTAGTAAAATATTTCAAAAAACACATTTAGAAATAAACCTTTGATTTTATCCAAAGATACAGTTTAAAATATAATTCTTACCTGATAAAAGTTCCCTTGTGAGTTTATCAATACTTACAAGTTACAATGTTTTCTCTTGGAATGTTTTATCTTTTTAAAATTAGCCTATGTAGACTGATTTTCCTATAACTTAGGTCTTTATATATCTGAATAAATTTCATTCTAATTGTAAACAGAAAAATCAACTTTTAAGTTTTTTTTAAAATTCACTTGCCCTTTCCTCCCCAACAGTCCCCATATTCCAAGCCAGGCTTTAAAAATTATTAGTAGTAATATCTAGGGATTTCTGGAACATAAAATTCAGGACCAAAACTGTAGACAATAAAAAGAGAAGCTCCATTATTTTGCATTAAGTTTTTCTCTTTTTAAATGTGTCTTCCTCGCACTTATTTGCACTTGCAATAGAATACTTTTGCCTTAGGCACTGTTTTCTGGAGAACCTTGATCAAGCCAGACATTATATACGTTATTAATTTGATTAGTCCTCTGAGAAGCTCACAGAGAGAGCCAAAGGATCTCAGAAAAGCAAGACATCTTTTTGGGAAAACAGTTGTAGAAGACCAAGCTCTAGAATGAATGAAAGATTCTACTTTTGATTCTCTATAGCAGTGGAGCTCTGAAGCCAAAACAATGCAATGATGAACCAAGAAAGATCTTAGCAAAAGAAATTTAAGGTGACCTCTTCTGAGAGGTACTTACATGCCACAGATTTCCCCATCCTGTGGGTGCCCATGTGTCTGGGTCTTCCTATTGTATTTAGAGCTTTCCTTTCCCATATTAAAAAGCAGAGACATTACTTTGTCAACAAAAGTCCGTCTAGTCAAGGCTATGGTTTTTCCAGTGGTCATGTATGGATGTGAGAGTTGGACTGTGAAGAAAGCTGAGCGCCGAAGAATTGATGCTTTTGAAGTGTGGTGTTGGAGAAGACTCTTGAGAGTCCCTTGGATTGGCAAGGAGATCCAACCAGTCCATCCTAAAGGAGATCAGTCTTGGGTGTTCATTGGAAGGACTGATGTTGAAGCTGAAACTCCATTTTGGCCACCTGATGCGAAGAGCTGACTCATTGGAAAAGACCCTGATGCTGGGAAAGATTGAGGGCAGGAGGAGAAGGGGACAACAGAGGATGAGATGACTGGATGGCATCATCGACTCAATGGACATGGGTTTGGGTGGACTCTGGGAGTTGGTGACAGACAGGGAGGCCTGGCGTGCCGCGGTTCATGGGGTCGCAAAGAATTGGACACAGCTGAGTGACTGAACTGAACTGAACTTTCCCTTCTAGCTCTAAGGTCTTTATGGATTGCTACTTTCATCCTTTACCTGGATGAAACATCAGTGCATATAATTCACTTTCCATTTTCACCTGGAAAAGAAAGACCTAGGATGTGCAGATCCCAGCCCTTGATGGAAACCCAGTCTCTGCTAGGTCTGGCTTTATCATTACCTAGGAAATGTTCACTTTAATCTCCTTTCATAAATCTGAACAAATCTTTGGGAGGCAGTAAGAGGTAATACTCAAGAGTTGGGGCTCTTTGGAAATAAACTCATACACCTATGCTCAATTAATCTACAACAAATGAGGCAAGACTATATTATGCAGAAAAGACAGTCTCTTCAGCAAGTGGTGTTGGGAAAGCTCGACACACCTGCATGTAAAACAATGAAACGAACATCCCCTCATGCCAAATATGCAAATAAACTCAAACTGGTTTAAAGATCTAAGTTTAAGACGTTGACACCAAAAAACTCCTAAAAGAGAACGCAGGCAAAACATTCTCGGACATAAACCACAGCAATATTTTCCAGGATTGGTCTCACAAGGCAAAAAAAAAAACAAATGGGAACTAATCAAACTTAAAAGCTTTTGCACAGCAAGGGAAATCTTAAAACAAAAAGACAACCTACAGAACAGGAGAAAATGTTTGCAAACAATGTAACTGACAAGGGATTAATCTCCAAATATACAAACAGTGCATGCACCTCAATACCCAAAATCAAATAACCCAATCAAGAAATGGATGGAACATCTAAACAGACATTTCTCCAAAGAAGACACACAGATGGCCAAATACCACATGCAAAGATGCTCAACGTGACTAATTATTAGAGAAATACAAATCAAAACTACAGTGAGGATCACCTCACATGGGTCAGAATGGCTGTCATCAAAAAGTCTACAACCAATACATGCAGAGAGGGTGTGGAGAATAGGGAACCCTCCTACACTGCTGGTAGGAATGCAAACTGGCACAGCAACTATGAAGAACATTAAGAAGGTTCCTTAAAAAACTAAAAATAGAACTATCATCAGTTCAGTTCAGTCGCTCAGTCGTGTCCGACTCTTTGCGACCCCATGAATTGCAGCATGCCAGGCCTCCCTGTCTATCACCATCTCCCGGAGTTCACTCAGACTCACGTCCATCGAGTCCGTGATGCCATCCAGCCATATCATCCTGGGTCGTCCCCTTCTCCTCCTGCCCCTAATCTCTCCCAGCATCAGAGTCTTTTCCAATGAGTCAACTCTTCGCATGCGGTGGCCAAAGTACTGGAGTTTCAGCTTTAGCATCATTCCTTCCAAAGAAATCCCAGGGCTGATCTCCTTCAGAATGGATTGGTTGGATCTCCTTGCAGTCCAAGGGACTCTCAAGAGTCCTCTCCAACACCACAGTTCAAAAGCATCAATTCTTTGGCGCTCAGCTTTTGTCACAGTCCAACTCTCACATCCATACCTGACCACAGGAAAAACCATAGCCTTGACTAGACGGACCTTAGTCGGCAAAGTAATGTCTCTGCTTTTGAATATGCTATCTAGGTTGGTCATAACTTTTCTTCCAAGGAGTAAGCGTCTTTTAATTTCATGGCTGCAGTCACCATCTGCAGTGATTTTGGAGCCCAAAAAAATAAAGTCTGACACTAATTCCCCATCTATTTCCCATGAAGTGATGGGACCGGATGCCATGATCTTCGTTTTCTGAATGTTGAGCTTTAAGCCACTTTTTCACTCTCTTTCACTTTCATCAAGAGGCTTTTTAGTCCCTCTTCACTTTCTGCCATAAGGGTGGTGTCATCTGCATATCTGAGGTTATTGATATGACCCAGCAATTCCACTCCTAGGCGTATACCCAGAGAAAACCATAATTCCAAAAGATACATGCGGAGAAGGAAATGGCAACCCGTCCAGTATTCTTGCCTGGGAAATTCTGTGGACAGAGGAGCCTGGCAGGCTATGGTCCACCAGGCTGCAAGGAATCGGACATGACTGAACAGGAACTACTACTCCTATTCTGTCTCTGACAGCCTTCGAGACGTGATCCCAGGACAACAGGCAGATGTCACCCCTACTGATTGCTAAGCTTACCTGAAGCTCCAACTTCAGTCTGGAGTGGCCACCCAGGAATACACTGGGAGGCCCTTCAAGCTGCTAAACGGACTCTCCCATGCACGTCCTAGGGTCTTTATTCATCTACAGAATGGTACAGGATCTGTGTGCAGGGGGCATTCCCTCAAACACTAGGGTGCCACTAAGATGCCATGGGTAAAGAGGATGAAGGACGTCTGACACAAAATGGAGTCAGGAAGCCACACGGGGGGTGGGGGGGAGTCCTCATGCATTCCCACTGGTCTCAATATTCACTATCAGCAGGAAGAAAGAAGATTCCACACACCTTAGCAACAGCAAACTGCCCACCACTTGGTGCCCACAAGAAACCACCACAACTCTGAATTCCCATTCTCCTCCAGTGAGCTTTGGTTCAAAACAACCCTCCACAGCTTCCTCCCAGAACCTAATAAAAGCCAGCCTCCAAAAAAACATATATGCACCCCAATATTCACTGTAGTACTATAGCCAGGACATGGAAGCAACTTAAATGTCCACCAACAGGGGAATGGATAAAGAACATGTGCTACATATATACAATGGAATATTAGTCGTAAAAGAGAATAAAACCATGCCATTGGTAGCAACATGGATGGACCTAGAGATTGCCATACTGAGTGAAGTAAGTCAGGCATGGAAAGACAAATATATAATACCACTTATAAGTGATTAAAAAAAAAAAAGAGGGTACAGATGAGCTTATTTATAAAACAGAAGTAGTGTCACAAATGTAGCAAACAAACTTATGGCTACCAAGAGATAATGGAGGGGAGGGATACACTGGGAGATTGGGACTGATCTATATATACTACTATATACACATAGATAACTAATAAGAATCTGCTGTATAGCATATGGAATTCTCAATACTCTCAACACCCCTCATGAGAAAAGAATCTAAAGAAGAGTGGATACATGTATGTACATAACTGATCCACTTTGCTGTACACGTGAAAGCAACACAACATTGTAAATAAACTACACTTCAATAAAAAATTGTTTTAAATGGGCAGAAGAGCTAAATAGGCATTTCTCCAAAGAAGACATGCAGATGACCAATGGGCACATGAAAAGATGCTTAAAATCACTAATTTTTATAGAAATACAAATCAAAACCACAATGAGGTTCCACTTCACACTGGTCAGAATGGCTCTCATGAAAAAATCTACAAGTAATAAATGCTGGAGAGAGTGTGAAGAAAAAGGAACCCTCCTACACTGTGGTGGGGATGTAAGCTGGTGCAGGCACTATGGAAAACAGTACGGAGGGTCCTTAAAAAAACTAAAAATAGAGTTACCATATGATATGATCCAGCAGTCCCACTCCTGGGTATATATCAAGAAGAAACTCTAATTTTAAACGATACATGAACTCCAATGTTCATAGAGGCACTATTTACAAAAGCCAAGACATGGAAGCAATCAAAATGTTTATCAACAGATGAATAAAGAAGATGTGCTACGTATACACAATGGAATATTACCACTCAGTCATAAAAAATGAAATAATATCGTTTGCAGCAACATGGATGGACACAGAGATAATCATACTAAGTGAAGTCAGTCAAAGACATATCAGATGGTATCACTTATATGTGGACTCTAAAAACATGATAAAAGCGAACTTATTTACAAAACAGAAAGAGACTCACAGACACAGAAAACAAACATGGCTACCAAAGGGGAAAGCAGAGGGTAGGATAAATTAGGAGTTTGGGATTAGCAGATACCAACTTTTATACATAAATTAAACAATAAAGCCCTACTCTAGCATAGGGAACTATATTCAGTATTTTATAATAAACCATAATGAAATAGAATATGAAAAAGTACACTGTATGTACATGTATGTGTGTATATATATATATCTGAGTCACTTTGCTGACACCAGAAACTAACACAACATTGTAAGTTAACTATACGTCAATTAAAAAAAAAGTTGGGCTCTTGAGTAAAGACACTGGGTTCATATTCCATTCTGCCACTTCCCATGTAAGCCTGGGTGAGTTAAAACTTCTGTAGGCCTCAGTTCCTCCATCTGTAAAGCAGGGGTCACAACAGTGCCAACTTCATTGGCTCACTATAAGCATTAAGTAGGATGATCTGGGTAAGGGGTTTAGTACAGTGGCCGGGCACATAGGAGGGACATGGTAGAAACAACTTGATGTTTCATCCAAAGGAAAAGCTGAGATGATGTCTTAAGGGGCTGATTAAGATTGCTTAGGGAAACAAAAAGCAGGCTTTGCTGGGATTGAGACAAGCAGGCTAGCTCTAAGGACTTTTAATTAATTAATCAATCACATAAGCCCTAAAGTAATGATACTTGCTTAGAAAGATCACTGACTCCAGGGAAAAAGCAGAGTAATTGAGAACACAGGTAAAGTTAAAGCAGAGACTGATAATTTGTCAGAAAAAGGTATGTATTTTTCAAATGTACTTAATGTCTCTTAGCTGTATGAGCCTGAACTCCCAGTTGCAAGTTCCAGAAACCATGTTCAAGGTAGCTTAGGCACAAACGGGGAAGCCCTGTCTCATAGAATCCAAGAGTTGAATACACAAGCTGTGTGGAATCAGGACACAGTGGCTACAGCTGTGGTCACGAGCGTGTGGCACTTAAAGTAGGGACTTTCCCTTGCTCATCTCTCCTTCTCCTTTCACATGGATCTCATTCTTCTCTCTCAATGTAGACAGATTTTCTACACATGATGCAAAACATAGCTCCCAGCAATCCTTAGGTTTTATCAGGTACAGCCCTAGCTTTTAAGGAAAAATTGACTGTCAACAACCAAAACCCCAGTCAACAACTCGGTTAATTCAGCTAGTTTTCTGGGCTACAAAGAACAGATAAATTTAAGCCATTTAAGAAAAAAAAAAAATCTCTAGTACTTAATGTACTCCACGTCACAGAAATTGGTCCTTGGTAAATATTAACATTTATTATATGAATAGAATAAGAAGAAATGCAACAAGTGAAGTGAAAGTGAAAGTTGCTCAGTCATGTCCAACTCTTTGTGACCCCATGGAATATCCATGGGGTCCATGGAGTTCTCCAGGCCAAAATACTGGAGTAGGTACCTTTTCCTATCTCCAGGGGATCTTCCCATCCCAGGGATCGAACCTAGATCTCCCGCATTGTTGATGGATTCTTTACTAGATGAGCCACAAGGGAACCCCAAGAATACTGGAGTGGGTACGCTGCTGCTGCTAAGTCGCTTCAGTTGTGTCCCACTCTGTGCGACCCCATAGACAGCAGCCCACCAGGCTCTTCCCTCCATGGGATTCTCCAGGCAAGAACACTGGAGTGGGTTGCCATTTCCTTCTCCAATGCAGGAAAGTGAAAAGTGAAAGTGAAGTCACTCAGTCGTGCCCCACTCTTAGCGACCCCATGGACTGCAGCCTACCAGGCTTCTCCATCCATGGGATTTTCCAGGCAAGAGTACTGGAGTGGGTCTATCCCTTCTTCAGGGGATCTTCCTGACTGAAGAATTGAACCGGGATCCCCTGCATTGCAGGTGATTTTTTACCAACTGAGCTATCAGGGAAGCAACAGAGTAAAGGAAAAGAACATATTAAACTGGAGCTCTGCAATATGGTAGCCACTCACCGTATGTGGCAACTGAGCACTTAAAACACGATTAGTTAGATTTGAGATATGCACCTCAGATTATAAAGACTTAGTACTGGACTTCTTTGGTGGTAAAGTGGGCAAGAATCCATCTGCTAATGCAGGAGACACAGTTTTGATCCTTGGTCTGAGAGGAGTTCACACACCACGAAGCAACTGAGCTCATGCGCCACAACTAGACTCCACGCTCTAGAGCCTGAGGGCTGCAACTACTGAAGCCCTCGTGCCTAGCGCCTATGCTGTGCGGCAAGGGAAGCCACCAGTGAGAAGCCCATGTACTGCAGGCAGAGAAAGCCTGTGGGCAGCCATGATGGTCCAGCACCATGAAAAATAAATAATAAGAAAACCTTAAAAGAGTACCAAAAAGTAAAACATCTCATATTTTTTTGTAATAAAAAATTGAAAGATATATATTTCCTTCATCCTACATGTGTAGTTATTTTATCCTTTTGTGCTATTTGTTTTTACATTTTATTCGAACAGGCAAAGGGAGAGTTATAGGTAGACAGCTACATGCTCAGGCCCTGAAATTGTGAGAAGGAGAGACAGCTAACTAAGCACCATCCTCGAGGATGGATGGGTTTCCTTGTGCTTTGGGCTTCCCTTGTGGCTCAGCTGGTAAAGAATCCGTCTGCAATGTGGGAGACCTGGGCTTAATTCCTGGGTTGGGAAGATCTTCTAGAGAAGGGAAAAGCTATGCACTCCAGTATTCTGGCCTGGAGAATTCCATGGACTATACAGTCCATGGGGTCTCAAAGAGTCGGACACGACTTTCACTTCCATCCTAGAGGAGCTTAATGGGGAAAGTGGGTAGGCGAGGGTAATATTTCACTGCAAAGTCTCAAGTGTGTATAAAATGATTTCAATGATCATCTTTCACTTACATTCATATTTAAAGGTGACTACTTATAAATTTTATATATTACCTTTACAGCATAATACAGCACAAGGAATTCAGACTCTGAAGTCAGATTGCCTATGTTCAAAACCCAGCAAATGGTGTGATCTTGAGCAAGTACCTTAATCCCTGTATGATTCACTCTCAAGCGTAAAATGACAAAAATGCTGAAAGGGACAGGGTGAGTAAATAGTTAATCCCACTAGGGGATTGTAAATAAAGAAGTATGGGAGACTCCTGTAAATTAATGATCACTCAAGAAAGTAGGTTTGCTTAGCAACAAAACTGTACAACAGAAGCATGTCCCAAAATAATAACACAATGGTGGAATGAGACCCACATTCTGCACAGTGAGCTCAGCAAGTGAATGAGTCCTAGGACACATTCTTCTGCATGCAGAGAAAAAAAAAATAAGGAAAAGGTGACATAATAAAATGATGATTATGAGATATGCCATATGTTGGTATAGGTGGTGCTAGAGGTAAAGAACCTGCCTGCCAATGCAGGAGATGTAAGTGACATGGGTTCAATCCCTGGATCGGGAAGATCCTCTGGAGGAGGGTACGGCAACCCACTCCAGTATTCTTGCCTGGAGAATCTCATGGACAGAGGAACCTGGTAGGCTATGGTCCTTAGGGTCACACAGAGCCAGACACGACTGAAGCAACTTAGCACAGCAAAGCACACCACTTTTTGCTCATTTCCATCGCACCATGACAATCCCGATTTGACCACATGGGGACAAAAAAACTCCCCTGCCAGATGTGGAGGAGGGACTGATGCTGGAAGCCTGATTTCTAATCAAGAATGAGGAAGAAGGTGGTCGTCTTTCCCTCTCCTCTTTTCCTTTGACTATAAAACTGTAGACTACTTAGCTCTGGCTGTGGTGCCCTCTCCAACTTGTCACCCTCAGAAGCATCCTATTCTAATTAGTCACTTCTTATCTATTACTTTGTCTCTTGCTGAATTCTTTCTGTGTTGAGACATAAAGAACTGGAGTTCCTTGAAGCCTCCAAGATGCCACCCAGCAGTTTCAATACTACCTGCTTTTCAGAGTACTTTGAGGATTAGTATAAATAGCTCACAGTAAATAACAGCAGTGCCTATCTGCTCCTATAATTCTAATCACTCCAACTATTCCTCCTCCTATTGTTATTACTACCTACAGCCTAGCAAAGACAGCTGAACTGACTTAAGAGTTCTAAGTGCACAGCTGAGCCTGGACAGGGCAATGAAGGCAGAGAAAATGTTGCAGATTGAGCCCAAATGGTGGGGCTCTGTGTGTGTGTGGGTGGGTGGGTGTGTGTGTGTGTGGGGCTGGGGG
>SJYQ01001692.1:179849-192196 GCA_006410935.1 Redunca redunca
TGGGGGTGGGGGGGTGGTGGGGTGGTGGAAGTTCTGGAATTCTGGAATGATGTAGCTGAGTCCCTACAATGGAATTCAGCTCTGGTAAACTCAACACTTAAAGAGCAGTGCTGTTGTTTTCCTGAGAGTTAAGACAAAGCTTCAAAAAAAAAAAAAATTAACATGGAGGATTTGGGGATCATTTGTATTTAGTTTTAGGAGAATGAAACAAATCAAAAGACACCTTAAGTGTCTTTCTCTATTTTTAAAAAGCAACTTTCAGGACTTTTGGAGGTAAAAACAGATTCGTCCATTTCACTTATGCCAGGTGTTAATTTAAAATGCTGCCGGGGCACAGTGTAGTTTGAACAGAAGCTCGATTTTGGACGTTTCAAGTCAATTTGATTATCTCACAGAAGGCGCAAGACTGGATCTTAGAAGTGAAGTCGCTCAGTTGCGACCCCATAGACTGGGGCTTACCAGGCTCCTCTGTCCATGGGATTTTCTAGGAAAGAGTACTGGAGTGGACTGCCATTTCCTTCTCCGGGGAACTTCCCAACCCAGGGCTCGAACCCGGGTCTCTCGCATTGTAGACAGACGCTTTACTGTCTGAGCCACCAGGGAAGTCCAGTGATCCGTTATCCAAACCTATCATTTTGCAGAAGATGAAAATAAGGTCCGAGGAGGTTAAATGATTTGCTCAAATTCCAAAGAAATTTCTTCATGGCTAAGCAAGTAGTCTAGCGAGTAATGAAGTATTAACCACAAGCCAGCTGAGTCCCTGCTCCTGTTTATTGGCCATTAAGCTGTCCTCCCCCCACCTCCGCCTCGCCCCACAAAAGTTAGAGGAAAAAAAAGAGGGGCGGGTGCCTGAGGACCGAGGGAAGGAGCCAGAAGCCCTGGGATGGAACGTGGCTATTTTCATTGTTTTTGGGGGGGTGAGCGGGGGAGGGAGTTGGCCTGTGCGAATCGGCAGGACAGAGAATGGTGGTGTAGATGCGCCTGTCAAAACCGCTTAGTTATCACACCCACAGGAACACAAATATCCCTTCCTCAGCGCCGAACTACAGCCAGAGGAAGAAGCCAAAGTACGAGGTACACCTCCGGTCGCGCGGCCCCTACCTTCTCGCGCGCTGCCTGGGCTGTAGTGGGACGCCAGAGCCCGAACCTGGAGCGGTCAGAGAAGTTGGCGGGTTCGGGCGCCGGGCCTGAGGGAGTCCGAAGTAAGAACTGGGTCAGGTTGCTCGCAGGGAGGGGGAGACTGCGACCGTGCTCGGTGCGGCGCCTCTTCCCCGCCTGTGGCCCTCTCACGCGGAGCATCGGAAGGGTTGACACAGAAATCTAGCCCACCTCCTGCTCCGCTCGGTGTTGGGAGCTTGGAGCAGTAGACTTCGCGTCGCCATGGAGACGAGACGGCGCGCTAGCGCGTGCG
The DNA here is from genome assembly GCA_006410935.1 of Redunca redunca. Lineage (NCBI taxonomy): Eukaryota > Metazoa > Chordata > Mammalia > Artiodactyla > Bovidae > Redunca > Redunca redunca. The sequence goes on from SJYQ01001692.1 coordinate 181,261, forward strand.
CGGTTGGAGCAGAGTAAGCTGAGAAGGGGCAGGAGGAAGGGGCGGGGCGAACCTTGGGCAGGGCTGAAGGGGCGGGGCAGGGCTGATGGGGCGGAGCAGGGCTGACGGGGCGGGGCAGGGCTGAGGGGATGTGAAGGGGGCGGAACCTGGGCAGCCCACGTGCCAGGGAGCCCCGGGGTCGGACTCCTACCGCTCCGAGAATTGAGTGCATACACTGTCTGACGCTTCCCTCATAGCTCAGTCGGTAAAGTATTTGTCTGCAATGCAGGAGACCCGGGTCAAATTAATGGGTGTGGAAGAGCCCCCGGAGAAAGAAATGGCAACCCACTCCAGTATTCTTGCCTGGAGAATCCCATTGACAGAGGAGCCTGGCAGGCTACAGAGTCGGACACCACTTAGCGACTAAACCACCACCGGTCGGACACATTCGTTTGAGTCCGCACGTGCACCAGTTACCGCGAGAAGGGCAGATTGGAGGGGGACTGGCATTTCCTTGTCCACACCTGATCATGATTTTGGCGAGCAGAGGGGAAAAGGCTAGGTGCCCTCCTTTGTGTTTTAAACCTGTGGAGTAAAAGATGAGTTGGGAGAGAGGGTTGTCCCTGGATGTGGATGAAGAAATGTCCCCTGCAGGATTTCGTCCCCCAACCTAAGATCGCCCCAAGAAGATTATGGGTTTCCTGGAATGGCGTGGGGGCGGTCTCTGGAACGCGTTTCCCAAGATCTGCTGCTGCTGCTAAGTCGCTTCAGTCGTGTCTGACTCTGTGCGACCCCATAGACTGCAGCCCACCAGGCTCCCCCGTCCCTGGGATTCTCCAGGCAAGAACACTGGAGTGGGTTGCCATTTCCTTCTCCAATGTTCCCAAGATCAGATTCAAGTAATTAAAACCAGGGACCCTCCTCTACCTCTAGGGGGCCAAGTCCTGGGATGTCTAATTGACATTGCCACTAGGAAGGTTTTACTGCTTAAATACTGCTTTGGTTACAGAAGGGGGTGGTAATTGCTATTAGAAAATTCTAATTGTCCCTCAAGCTTGGCTTCTAGGAAGGAATTGGTTGTTTTTCTCCATTTGGGGTGCAGGGAATCACCAGGATCTATTTGTTGCCAAGTCACGTGTTTTGAAGGAAGCCTGTTTGTTGGAATCAAATCTGGATTCTAATTTCACTAAGTAGCCATATGATATAAGGTCTAATAGCTATTTAACCTCTTAGGTGCTCTCAAGGAATATGTGCCTTGGTAGATGTTTGTCAGCTTCAAATGACAAAGTATATAAAGTTCTGACATGTAGACAGGCTTAAAATGGTAAATTTTATAATTCAGTTCAGTTCAGTCGCTCAGTCGTGTCCGACTCTTTGCAACCCCATGAATCGCAGCACGCCAGGCCTCCCTGTCCATCATCATTAATTATATTTATATAAAATGGAGCCAGGTGGACCATTTCAGGAACTGAGTGTATATAGAGATTCTGTTATTTTAAAATTCTCTTAATCATTTGTTCATATTCATTCTAAACCTCCTTGGAGCCCAGGATGGTAGGAAAGAGGTAAAGGAAAAAGTGGAAATGGAAGTTTCCATCGGAAGTTTTTTAAAGAGCTCAAATAAGTCATTGACAGATATACTAGTTTAAAAGGACATAGCAAACCACTATCTCCTCTATTTTAGGAACACCCTTAAGTTTGGTTGAAGACATTTTGTTCAGTAAAGGCAAAGGAAAATTCATTATACTTCTTGATCAATACCTTTTAAAACATTAGTTTTGATGAATTTTTCTTACTACAGATACATGGGTAATGTCTAACTGGCTATTCCGATCGTCCTGCTCCAAAGAAATGGAAGAAACCCCCAAATCTAACTGATTAAACTTACTCTTCCTACTCCTCTTCCCTGCAACAGAAGAGTCCATTTGTTGAAAACAGTGTTTTCAGTATATATTGTCCCTGAAAGAAGGGGCAAAAATGGTTTAATGATCTTGGAAATAAAAATATTTTCTCCACACGAAGGAGTAAACAGACAGGACTTCTATTTTGAGCCTCAGGGTCTTCAAGTACAAAGTGGGGATGATCAAAGTACTTGCTCAGAACAGGACCGGAGAGAAAATAGGCCCCTGACACAGAGCATAAAGGTGAAGGTGAAGTTGCTCAGTTGTGTCCGACTCTTTGCGACCCCATGGACTGTAACCTACTAGGCTTCTCTGTCCATGGGATTCTCCAGGCAAGAATACTGGAGTGGATTGCCATTTCCTTCTCCAAGGGATCTTCCCAACCTAGGGATCGAACCTGGGTCTCCTGCATTGGAGGCAGATGCTTTAACCTCCGAGCCACCAGGGAAGCCCTGACACAGAGCATGGCACATGAGAATTGATCAGTAACACTTAGCTATAATTATTACTCCTCCTACACTATGTATATGAATAAACGTCCCTGCATCCAGAATAGCTATAAAAATTAAAGATTAGGTAAAGTGAGAGTCCCATGGACTGCAAGGAGATCCAACCAGTCCATTCTAAAGGAGATCAGTCCTGGGATTTCTTTGGAGGGAATGCTGCTAAAGCTGAAACTCTAGTACTTTGGCCACCTCATGCAAAGAGTTGACTCATTGGAAAAGACCCTGATGCTGGGAGGGATTGGGGGCAGGAGGAGAAGGGGATGACAGAGGATGAGATGGCTGGATGGCATCACTGACTCGATGGATGTGAGTCTGGGTGAACTCCAGGAGTTGGTGATGGACAGGGAGGCCTGGCGTGCTGCGATTCATGGGGTAGCAAAGAGTCGGACACGACTGAATGACTGAACTGAACTGGGGCCCTAGAACTTTGAATACTTTGGAGCTTCAAAGTAGCTATTATGTAAGTATCCACTTATGACCAAGTGTGGACATAAGTGGTATGAAAGTGAAAGTTGTTCAGTCATGTCCAACTCTTTGTGACCCCACTGACTGTAGCCCACCAGGCACAGTGGGTTGCCATTTCCTCCTCCAGGAAATAAAAGGAGGGTAAGCTTTATGGCAACCCACTCCAGTGTTCTTGCCTGGAGAATCCCAGGGACGGGGGAGCCTGGTGGGCAGCCGTCTATGCGGTCGCACAGAGTCGGACACGACTGAAGTGACTTAGCAGCAGCAGCAAGCTATAAAAGGGGCTTCCCTGATGGCTCAAGTGATAAGAAAAAAAAATCTGCCTGCAATGCAGGAGACACAGGAGATGCGGTTGGATCCTTGGGTCCCTGGAGGAGGAAATGGCAACCCACTGCAGTAGTCTTGCTTGGAGAATTCCATGGACAGAGAAGCCCATCCCATGGGGTTGCAAAGAGTTGAACATGACTCAGTGCATGTGTATACTCGAGCTACAAAAAGACAGAAAGAAATGAATTAACTAACCTCTCTCTCTAACTTTTGTACAGAATTTATTTTTGGCGTTAAAAGTGGAGCACAGTTTAGCTCTGACGGTGCATTCAGGCCACTGAATAAATTATAAAATTATGTATCTAGCGACGGTTTATTCTAACAAAGTGAAGGGGAAAAGCCAAATACACTTATAGAAACACTGAATCTCCCAACAACTATCTTCTTTTCAACTCCGCAGTTTTTAATGATTAATTTTTGTATCACATGTCTAATTGTTAGCAGAGCATGATGAAAATGTTTAACATTTAGTTTTTTTCTGATTATAAAAGTAATACATGCTCATGACAATTTGCAACATAAAGAGAAACACAAAGAAAAACCAGCTGTCAATAATTTTACTTTTCCTTCTAGCCTTTTGTGTGCATATAGATATTTACTTTATAAAACTTGTATTAGATAGTGTATACATTGTTAGCATCCCTCTTTGCTTAACACTCTCTCTAATGTCTATTTCCCCAATCTTAATAAGTCTTCAAAAACCTTTTTAGTGGTCATATATTATATAATATGTATAAGCCACAATTTACTTGTAATTTACTCCTTCTTTCAAGGATAATTATTGAGTATTTACTTTATAGTAGACACTATGCTTGGCATAAGATTTAAGTGATGAACAGTGACTATAAAAATAAGGTTTTGATGAACATCTTTGTAAATAGGTCTTTAATGGCATCTTTCATTCTGAGACTGAATTCCTAAGATTATGAAAACATAACTTCAAAAACCAATTTTCCAGCTTCAAAGGCAAACTTAAGGAATAAAATTCTGAACTGTAAAATATTAACTTTTTGTAAAATTACCAACAACAGAATTAATATTTATTTTGTGCAATGTGTGAACTTACCCAGAAGATGCTTTCTTGTTAGTGTCTGTGAAATATCAAGGGTATTTGAAGTGTATTGACTTTGGCTTTTCCCTCTAATTCTTTGCAGGATTTGCAGGTTTTCTCAACAGTGTGAGATTGTTTGAAGTATATGCAAATTGCCCTACTTCCTCCTCTCACAGTTAAAATGTTAACTATTTTATTTCCAGCTTTCCTCTTGTAAACATAAGGCTTTTCCGCATTTCTTTCTTTTGCCTTCCGGTGTGAAACATTTTGTATCTTTACACTTTTTAACCTGAAGGCAGATTTCTTTTTCCTAACCCCAAGTTATAACATAAACATTCCTATAAGACAGTAGATTTAACATATTTTATAGTTAATTTTGGCCAAGAAATATCATGTAAGTTAACCAATGTATTTAGGGAATTTCATAAGAGACATTATTAAAGGTAATAATCACTCCCCAAAACACACACACACCCTACTATTCTTTGATGATTAAATGTTCACACATAAGGTTGAAACGTATGAAATTGCCACTTGTGGATTAAAAATGGTCAACCAACTTCATATAGTTCTGTTTGTATAAATATTTTATTAACTAGTTTATTATTGTCAACTTTCTCCAAATAGTGAACTTTCTGATTATCATATTAAGGATAGTCTTTATTATTACACAGATTGTGTTTGCTTTGATTTTCATAAATGCTGGAATCCAGTCAGGAGAGTGCCATAAAATGTTTGTTTATTATTGCAGAGACAGTAGAGGGAGCCTGGAGCCAAAACACTGTTGTTTTAGGTCTCATGTAAATGATGATTATCTTCCAGTTCTTCATGTGTGGATGAATTTAAATATTGGTATATATGTGAAATAACAATCTTTTCTTTTTTAAAGACTGGTTGTACTTAATCACTTTAATAAGATGAGAAGGGGAAGACTGGCCATCAGTTCAGGCTAGACTTCATCAGACTTCACAGTGGATCCAGCCTGAATCCCAGTGCTCTCTGCTCTTCTCTGAGTCACTCTGGAGACAGCACACGGCCACACTGACAAATCTGTGCTCCACAGATTTCCCTCTTTCAGCCCCTAATGTGGATCATCCCATTACCATGGGCATTATATCCTGATTCTTCTTCCTTTTTTAATTTGGCTGAGCTGCAAGACATAAAGGAAATGGCAACCACTCCAGTGTTCTTGCCTGGAGAATCCCAGGGATGGGGGAGCCTGGTGGGCTGCCGTCTATGGGGTCGCACAGAGTCAGACACGACTGAAGCGACTTAGCAGCAGCAGCAGCAAGACATGTAGGATCTTAGTTCCTAGATCAGGGATTAAACCCTGCCCCTTGAAGTGAAAGCATGGAGTCCTAACCACTGGACCACCAGGGAAGTCTCTCCTGACTCTTCTTTAGTCTATCAGAATTTCCAAATGCGTTACCATCTCCAATTGTTTGTATTAATTTCAGGTGTTTGTTTCGTCCAGACATATAAGGAGGCACTTTGATCCTGTCTTCAACTCATGTCCTTCTAGGAAGGTTTGTAATAAATGACCAATCCTTTCACAGAACAGGAAATTTCATTAGCCTTAATTAAAGACATTGTCTCTTGCTGACCTCTCCTCGACTATCTTTATCCTGAATCAAATCTTTTGTTAATTCCACCCCCTCCCCTGGTGTTACAAAAGGGTCCCCAAGGTAATTGGTAGTGACACCATTATTCTTCACTGTAGGTAGTCTACAGTGGGCTCCAAGTCCCTGGGGTAAGATGAGTCTCTAAATCTAGAGGTAAGAGGAAGACCCTTTCTATTGTAAAATCTTATGGGAATCTACAGAATTTAGAACCAATTTGCTGTGGCAGGGTTTCATATACTGGTGTTAGGCGAAATTCTTTTGATGTGTTAATAACATCCAGAGAAAAAAGCATTCTCCGGGTAATTAGTTTAATGGGATGGTGGGGTTTTTTTGGTTTTTATTTTGGTTTTTGCCTTTTTTTTTTTTTTTTGCATAAGGTAGGAAGTCTCGGGTGGAGATTTTATCAGTCTAATATACTCTGTCAGTCTCTCAGAGGGAAATTTCAAATGTATAGTCTTTTTCAAATTTTTTTAACCAGGAAATTTCACTTCTTTTCTTAGCATCACTTGAGAATTCTTAGAATATTAGATAATTCCTTTGTGATTTGGAAAATAGCTCCAAGTTAGAAAAAAATGCCTTGTCCCTCCTCAACTTAATTGAGAGTCAGCTAGCCTAAAATTCTAATGGAAAAAGCAAACAAATCTGTGAATTTTAACCAACTATATATCAAGAGAAAGGGTGATGCTGTAAAAACTAAATAAATGTAGAAGAACTTGTCATGAAAGTTGGAAAAGCAAATGTTGGAAAAAATATCCCATTATGGTGTAACCCTGTCTTTTCAAACTACTTTTCTCTAGTTTAATAAGCAAGCTTAACCCAAATAGCCTTAAAACAAACTAAAATGAATAAAAAGCAAAATACTTGGTCTTCGAAAGTGCCCTCTTTCCTTCTCCTCTGTGTGATTCTCTTTACCCACTGGCATCCACCTTCTAATTTTCAGCCATTGCCTAGTGTTGCTCAAACTGCTCTAGCAAATGGTGCCACATTCAATGGGAGGGGGCCTTCTGGTTCCTGCCTTACTAGAGCAGAGGCTGCCCTTGACGCAGTTACTTATCCCTTTTTTGAAACACTAGCACTTCCACTCTTGTACACTTCTTTCTCCTAGTTCTCCTAATCCATGGACTTCTTTGTATTTCTACCAGTGTGGAACCTCCAAAACCCTTGATGTGCCCCAAGATCCTGCCCCCATCCCACTCCACATCCTCTCCCTGGGGAACCTCACCCACACTAATGGTCCTACCACCTACATGCTGACTAGCCCCTAAACTTCCCACTGGGCTTGAGGCTTGTATAGTCTAACTATGCGCTGGGCAGATGCATCTAAATACCCTATAGGCATCTCAAAGTCTGTCTATACCTGAACTTATCAATTTTTCCTCTGTCCTAAATGTCACTGAGTGGCCATGACCCTCATGTCATTAAATCCAACAGGAATTTTCCATTTCATCTTATTTGACCTTTCAGCCACATTTGACACTATTGATATTCCTTCATTCACCAAATACCTCTTGGTTTCTGTGGGTCTACTCCTTGTTGCTGTGACATTATACCCTCCTGATTTTCATCCTGTCTCTCCAGGTACCACCTTTTTTTTTTTTTTCTTTTTAACCACTTTTATTTCTCTACCTGAAATTTAAATATTAGAGTTACTCCAGATTCATTCCTGGGCTCTTGCATCAGCGAGTGGTCTATTGCTGCATAACTTCAAAATTTAGTGATGTAAACCTAACAAATATTTTATTTGTTCCTGATTCTATAGGTGAGCAAATTGAGTCTGGCTTGGCTGAGGGGTTCCGCTCTTCTTGGCTGTGGTCACTCACGTAGTGATAGTCATGTGAGAGCAAACTCAGGCCTGGCTGATCTAATATGAACTTACGCACGTGTGTGTTGGTTAGCGATGGCTGTTGGCTCAGCCTCCTTCTCGTCACTTATCCTCGTGAAGGCTTACTCTAGACTTCCTAACATGGCAGCCTCAAGGGCAAGAGTGGAAGCTGCAAGGCCTCTTGATATCTAGATTCTGATTCTCCCAACATTACATTTCTTGTTTCCTGTTGGTTCAAGGAAGTCACAAGGCTGGTTCAGGCTTAAGAGATCTGGAGAAATAAATTCCACCTCTTAATGGGAGGCAACATCACAAAGTCATGCAAACCAGGATGAGAGGAATATGCACCCTTTTTATAACAATATACTCCAATCCCCTTCTTACTCTGTATTCATTTCCTAACAGAGCTCATCCATTCATTTGGCTCACTGCCCATGGATAACACCATCAACACCCTAATATGTATGTCCTTCTCAGACCTTACCTCTAAACTGGTATAGCATATGCCTCTTTGATCTCTCCACTTGATGTACCAATGATACTTCAAGCTCAACAGCACTAAAAATATAGTAATGATCTTCCTCTGGAAATGTTTTCCTACTTCAGTGCTTCCTATCTTAGTGAGTATAGCCATTAACAAGGGGACTTCCTTGGTAGTCCAGTGGTTAAGAATCTGCTTGTCAGTGCAAGGGACATAAATTTGATCCCTGGTCTGGGAAAATACCACATGCCAAGGAGCAGCTAAGCCTGTGTGCCACAACCACTGAGCACACGCTCCAGAGCCCACATGCTGCAGCTATTGGGCGTGCTTGCCACAGCTTCTGAGGCCCATGCGCCCAGAGCCCGTGCTCTGCAACAAGAGGACCTCTCAGTGCAATTAGAGTAGCCCGTGTGCAGCAATGAAGGTCTAGTACAGCCAAAAATAAATACATAATAAAAATTTCACCCATTAAAAAAACAAAACAAAACAAAACATTTGCAAGAGGCCTGGACAAATATTTCTTTTTCATTCCCCATTTCTATTCCACAACCAAGTTAAGTCATGTCATTTTGAATATCTCTCCACACCATGTACTTTTCTCCAGGTCCATTTCTACCACTTTAGACTACACTTTAGACCAAGCTACCACTACCCTTTACTTGAATCTGGTCTTAGGCAGTATGACAAGGCAGGAGCTAAAATCTACATAAAAATGTATTGCTACACAGTCTAGTAGTGCATTGTGATTACATTTCCTTTCTTGAACAGTCTAGTTTCTTTCTTTTTATTCTGTTGTTCATTATCTGCCTGTATCACATCTTTGAATTCTCAAAACTACTTGCTTGGTTAAATCTATAACCCTGGTTAAATCCAGTTCTCTACCTTCTTCCTGCCTGTATCAGCCCAGCAGACTGTGGCTAATGGAAAACACATGACTAGTTTCATTTTAAATTCATTATGGTTAACCTCAAGGGGGTCCAGAGTGTTGCCCTTACCATCATGCCACAAGCCACATGTCCATCTGTTCTCCTCTCCTGCACCAGTGGCCTTCAAACTGTGGTTGCTTTCAAGAGGAAAATAGTTAAGGGAATTGGCTCCTGGATCCTTAATATCTGTCTGGACTCTTTCCTAAAATGTTTCTGCTTCTCCTCTCACTTTACAAAAAAAGGCATGCCCCTCACCCATCTTAAATCTCAGAAGTGACTGTCCTGCTGTCCATGCCTCCTGGACCAAGTCAAAGGGCAGTTGCTTTTTGTGATGGATCAAGTCCTCCTGAACATGGACTGTCTTCCTCTAAGTATATTCAGTTAAAGTGAAACCAACATTAGAAATGGGGTGTTCCGCCACACTGAAATGGTTTCAGTTGTGATACATCACAGAGTTGGGTGGTGTAAGTGATGACAGGTTTTGACCTAGTCTCCTCTACCCCTGGACTATTGTCAAGGTCACAGAGCATTCTTGGGGGGACTCCAGGAGAACAAAGAGGATTGGTGGATGCTAAAAATGGCTTTTAAAATGTATTTAATATTGGCAACTCTTTTTAGCTATTCTTAGTATTCATCCTTAGAGCCATGCCATTAGCTAGAAAGAAAAGAATCTGAACAGCAAATCAGTGTAAGTTAATAATGCTGATTTTTTACAGTGTAACAAATGATTTCTGGGACTACTAATTTTTAATAGATGCATTAGATAAAGGCTACAGATGAAACTTTTATGTGATTTCCTTCAGATTGGGTGAATATTATTAAATAATGTAGTTAGTATCTATTTTATTAAATCATATCATGAAATATTGATTTCACTTACAGTTAATCCTCACCTTCTAAAATGTTAAATATTGTCTGCTGCTGCTGCTGCTGTTGCTAAGTTGCTTCAGTTGTGTCTGACTCTGTGCGACCCCATAGACAGCAGCCTACCAGGCTCCCCCGTCCCTGGGATTCTCCAGGCAAGAACACTGGAGTGGGCTGCAATATTGTCTACCTCCTATTAAAATAATGGTTGCTGGATTCAATTTTTTTTTCTAGCTGGGTATGCATTTCAATTTCATTAAACAAATAGGAAAATGTAATTATGAAGTCTAAGGAAGTGGGATTATTTCTAATTTTTATTTGAAATTTTTATTAAATTATTCTCAAAGGCAGAATGTTAGAGATCAATATATAAATATAAATGCTATTATTTAAATACACAATAATAAGACTAGTTACCAATGGCAATTAGAAGTGATTAATAGCAGGCTAATTAAACAAATAATATGTAGAGAAACGTAACAATATTTTAATAGTTCTTTTCCTTTGATATAGCACTTTATCTTTTTAAAAAACTCTACATTGGATATTTAAATTGTATAGGCTATGTTATTGTATAGTCTTAAGATCTATAAATATATTTTAAAAGGAGAAAATAAATACAAAGTACTAATTATGGATGTGAGAGTTGGACTGTGAAGAAGGCTGAGCGCCGAAGAATTGATGCGTTTGAACTGTGGTGTTGGAGAAGACTCTTGAGAGTCCCTTGGATTGCAAGGAGATCCAACCAGTCCATTCTGAAGGAGATCAATCCTGGGATTTCTTTGGAAGGAATGATGCTGAAGCTGAAACTCCAGTACTTTGGACACGTGATGCGAAGAGTTGATTCATTGGAAAAGACTCTGATGCTGGGAGGGATTGGGGGAGGAAGGAAAGACTCTGATGCTGGGAGGGATTGGGGGAGGAAGGAGAAGGGGACGACCCAGGATGAGATGGCTGGATGGTGTCACGGACACGATGGACATGAGTCTGAG